>JAYRBW010102958.1:0-19247 GCA_036023295.1 Invenusta paracnida
AAATTTATTGATTTATGATTTGTTTATTTATTTTAGCGTAAGATTTTACCGAAATTTAAATAGAAATAATTTGGGACTCTAAAATACGGGATTGCCATTTGTAATATGTTAGAAGGGTAATCTCCAAGTTTTTTGACACATTACATTTTTTTTGCTTGTTTTTTACTGGGTTTTTATGTATTTTTTTAACATTTTTTTTGTTACATTATTTTTTGTTTTTATACAATTTATTTTAATATTAATGTATTAAAATTTAAATACTTAAATTAATAAGTAAAATAAATATTTAAAGTAAAATACTTATATATTAATCCTTACCCATCTCCAGGAATTTCTCTAGTGCCGCATTATACAGACTAACTTTTTTAGAAATATCCTGTATTGGATTAGACATTATTATGACTCTGATTTATTACTTGTTACTTGTGATTCATGTATAATGTTTTTTGTTGTAACACTTATGGATATTTATGTTTTTCATATAAAAAAAACATTAAAAAAATGTAAAAAAAGTGAAAATAATTTAATGCGGGAAACTTGGAGATTACCATTAGAAGTAACTGCCTACTGTGTACACTAGTGACAGTGTAGTGTGTGCTTACAGTCTATCTTTCAAAATATGAAATATAGGGTTACTAATACTGGATGTTGTAATCCTGTTACCCTGATGTTTTAAAATAATAGCTGAATAAATAATGAAAAAGAACCTTAATAATATAAAAATAATATAATTAATATTAATGATTAAATATAAATTAATTTTTTGAAAATATATTATTTGAAGTTGAAACTGAAAGAGACAAAGTATGGCTATAATAGTCAAGATGCAAATACATTTATGTCTTACATCATTTTCTTTTTACATCTACACTACAGTACTTTACAAGTATCATATTATATACTCATGTTTTTTAGTAATATGCTTTTACTTTTAGTAAGAAACAAATATGTAGGGATTGTGGAGTACTTGGCTGTAAATTTTTTTTAATAAATGTAATTGAAAAGTAACCCCTATACACTATTAAAATCTGGCACCACACCATAATTATCAATTAACTATACAATAGTGATACAATATTAAATTTAATTAATTTTTTTTTTTTTTACATTTTGTTTATTTGTACAATTTTTAATTTATGGCCAAGTACTCCACAATCACCACAAATACTACAATTACTATTAGTACAGTGAATGATGTCAAGTAATATTTTTTAAATGACACTTAGTTATAGACAATTGCCTTGCTTATGCTACAATTACAACTATATTTATAAGGACAAGGTCAAGGTGATTCGTTTTTAAATTAATAGATACATTTTAAGTATAATGTACAGATTACAATATTATTTATTATTATTATAACTTGTAACATTTTGCAACAGTTCATGATGCGGTGACCACTATTGAACTGTGCTTGTGTTTATTTCATAATTGTACTATACCTATTTGTTTCTATTGACTATATATATACATTTTTTCTGTAGTAGATACATTTCTAAAACATGTTAATTATTCCAATATATATGTAGAATTAGAGCACATATTTACACATTCATGGGTCACTATAACTTGATAATATCTATTCTGTATCAAGCCAATAAATGACAGAATGAATATATTATTAATTTTTCAATTTTGGTTATTAACATAATTATATAACTAGTTTCAGAACTATTTGTTTATTTCATGTATTAATCTAAATATCTCATATTTTTAGGATTTGTTTATTTCATGTTTTTGTACATATTTGTGAAGTATGTTTTGAAACTATACTAATATAGTAACATATAATATGCATATCTATTTAAATTGTTTTCTGCTACACAATTGTAGGTTTTATAAAAAATATAGTGACTATTTATTTATGCCAGGGAAAATATGGAAATTATTTTTCTGGTATGAGCAGGTCTTTATTATCTGGCATTTCACCAATCAATTATATAGATGATGGAACATACAGATTACTTACATATGTGAATATAGCATACATTACTGTAACCAATAATTTGTTATAACTAATTGAGAAATTTGTAATTTATTTCTACAAGGCACATAATAGATCTATTATGTGCCTTGTAGAAATAAATTACAAACATCTATGTTTTTGATACAAATAAATAACTTGAATTTAAATTTTCATAAGTTTTAGCTTTTTAATTTAATTAGATATAGACTCTATTGGAGAAGACAAATACCTACATTATGAATTCAATTTTATCATTTTTGCCCTGGAAAATAATTTTGGAATAAGTGCGGGAACCTTAAATATGTAAATACAGGTCTAGAAATATGAATCCCTAACAATTTTTTTTACAAAAAATTAAATTAAAAATTGCTCTAAAAATATTTGGAACAAGATTTTAACCAAATTTATTTTGAATTAATAAATCAATATATGGTGGCCCTAAGAGGGGCCATTTTCATGTTTTCTGAGATTGGGGAGGGATGAGAAGATCAGCAACTTCAATTGTCTACATGATAGCCATTTTGGTCCAAAACCTGTCTGCAATGTTGAGGCATTGATGTGATCATATGCTGGATGTACTCTTGGAGCATTTGATGCAAAATTGTTTGTGCAGCTTCAAACAGTTCTTCTCAGCCATAGATCACCCTTCTGTCAAGTTGTTGCTTTACATAGGAACAGCAGTTCTCCATTGGATGTAAATTGCGACTACATGCTGGCCATAGTTGTTTTCTTCAAACCATCAAATTACTACGCATGCTGTATGCAATGTAGCATTGTTCTGTTGGTAGAGGTAAATGTTGGGTTGGCATTGAAGAAGGGTTGGATCTTGTCTTCCAAGATTTCCAGATACTACTGTCATCAGGGTATTCTGAACATGATGGAGCTGTAGTAGGCCTTGAGTGGAAAAAGCTCCCCAAACCATCAGACCACCACCTCCACCCTGAACATGAGGTCGGATTATGTTTCTCACTCGACTAACACCCCTTCTACTGCAAAAATGATGATGTTGACTTGTTTGGATCAGAGTCAGAGGTGTCTCATCGCTTTTTACCATTGATCTACTGTCCAGCTGTTTGGCCCATTGATGCCTGGCAGCATGATGATGGGCATTCAAGTGTGGTTTTCTCAGTGCAATGTAGCTGAAACAGCCTTGTTGTTGGAGTCTAAGTCTAACTGTGCATGGTGTAACACGTACATTGCTGGTTTCTGCCCACTGAATGGCAAGGGCTTGATTGGAAAGATTGGGAGCTCTGTCAGACAGTCTAACGAGTGCTTGGTCATCTCTCTCTGAAGACTTCTTGGGTGGTTTACCTCTTCCTGGACAATCAGCCACTGTACCAGTCTGTCAATACCTCTTCATTAGGTCAGATATCATCACTGTTATAATGTGAAATTGCCCAGCCAGCTTGCAATATGTGTACTCTTCAGCTTGCAGAGTGACAATTTGGATGTGTTCTTCTTGTCTCAACTTCATTTTGTGATTTATTACTTAACAAAAATTACAATGAAGTGCTGAATAACTCAAATAATTATTTATGTACAACTCACTGAGTGAAACAACCAATGAATAAGCATCAAAATATTCCCCATAGCTGTATACCTTGCATAAAATCTAGCCAGCATTCCCAATAGTTTTAAGATTATGTAACATCATCTGGCTGTATACCCCACATAAAATCTAGCCAGCATTCCCAATAGCTTTAAGATTACATTACATCATCTGGCTGTCTGTATACTGTGTGTGTGTTGGTGTTAATATTGCATTAAGATTACGTAACATCATCTGGCTGTCTGTATACTGTGTGCATGTTGGTTATTATGTAAAAACTATATAAACACATAAAACTATTGGGTACATACTGCTTGTTGTTGGATTATAACATACTCACTAATTTCCCACACTCACTATTGCAGCATGTATTAACACTTTGGTATGGACTGAATATTATTGTTAGTAATAGGAATAGATGCACAACATCATTACAATATATATTTTTTGGATACTGGTCTAAAAATATTCCAAAAGTTGTTTAGAGCAATTTTAAATATATTTTTTGGGAAAATAATCTTGTTACAGTTTCATATTTCCAAACCTGTATATTAATATTATAAATTATGCACTGGACAATTAAAATTCTCTGTTAGTATTATATAATATAATGAAAAATTTATCAAATTTTATGTCTGGCCTAAGAAGTATAGCAATAATATAGCAGTTGGTATAGTACTAGACACATAGGCTAAAATAGTAATTAAGCAACAAAATAAGGCATTTTGATTATTTAATATTTATAATTATCAGCTCTCTTTTAAATATTACATTTGTCTATATAATTATAGTTTACATGTCTATTTTAAATTCAAATTTTAATAACATGTATTAAATTCAATGTGATATATAAAATCGTCATAATTTTTAAGTCAGAGTAGCAGCATTATATTTTAAAGTCTATTTATATGTGACATTTGTACATACTGTGACTAAAGAACCATATTTTAACAAACCCAGGTCTTGGCTCCCAATAATTATTCCTATTTTTGCAGCATGCATTAATATGAAAGAAAAAAGACATGCAGCAGCTATTGTACAGGCAAACAACCATTAAATCTCCACAAAATAGATACTGGTTAATACAGCAACTTTATTTTTACTATTAAAACTTAGGATTTCCATATAAGTATTCCAATAGAGAGAGCAGGGAAGTAGACAGCAATTCAAAAAGCTGTTCATAAGAAGCTACATTTATAGAAATTGACACATACACACACTTTAATACCTAATGAAGAGAAGGTCTATTACAGTTGAACAGAAACTCAAGATTATTAAACATTTAACAAAAAATGTAAAACAATCAAAATTTTGCAATACATAAAACTTACCAAAAAGTACAATTACAACCATTTAAAAAATGAGAATAATCATATTGAATTTATTCATAAAATTGATTCTGGCAAAGATATGAGAATCTATAAGTTATACCATGCCCTCTCCTAAAAATTGGAAGCTGATGAGGCCAAAGGACTGGATTACATTTTTAGTCTGCACAAATGTGTCAGGGGATGCAAATCAGCCAAGCCACAATATTTTCATCACATTAATATGAAGGAGTGCCAGTGACTTACACAAGCTCCAAAAAAGCATGGATGAATTGTGATATCTTCCAAGTTTTGTTCCATGAGGGATTCATGCATTCTGTTTGGAAATATCAGCTCAATGGGAATCAGGACAGGTGGGCCTTGCTGCTTCCTGATAACTGCCAAGGTCATCCTCCTACTGATGAATTGGTATCTAGTAATGGAAAGATGAAGGTTAGTTATCTGTCAAAAATACTACTGAAAATCCAGCCTATAGATAGTGGTATCATTGTCACATTTAAAAACTGTAGGTATAGAAAGAAATTGTTACAAGACATTGCTGTAATTCATCAAAACTATCCCATCTGCAAAACTATCCTATCTACACTGAAGATGCTATTGTACTTATGTACCACTAGTGCATGTTCTGATAAAATATTTTATCAATTATGATTATTAATAAAGAGGATATATTTGTTCTAAACTATCCTATCTACATATGAATTACTTATAATCAACTTATAAATTTCTTTAAATGCGATTTCACAACATTTTGAAAAATACAGATAGGATAGTTTTGATAAATTACAGCGACATCATACTTGTAAATGACACAGATTATCTGAAATTCTTTAAATTATTTACACTGAATATTTTCAATATATCTGGTGTCTGATGCATGTGTGGAACAATACATTATGTCCTAGCCTACCTAATAGTGAACCAGCATTGAAGCCTTATGATGATGAGCAACAATTGTTGAAACATTTCTGGCATCTTGCTCTTGATTATAAGGATAAAAACAGGGTCCTAAACAAATGGCTTTTATATTAACTATGATGTTGGTTTGACAAGTCAACAACTTAGTTTTGAATATATTTTTCTGGCAAACAATCATATGTCACAAATATATTTGGTAATAATCCTATACAATTGAAACCTATACCATGAATATCTATTAATTCATATACATACACCAATTTTAATAAGCTACTATTGAAGTCCAGATAGAATATGCACCCTGTAACTTTCTCTTTTGGGCTGCAGTTTTAGTTTGTCTATACTATAATGTATAGCTTAATATACTGTTTAGATTATGAGCCATTGAATTTATTTATAATAACAATATACTTTACAAACATAAGACAGTACCTGTTGTTTCTTCTCACCAAGTAAATGAGTGCTCCATGTTTATATTGAATAATTTTCATTCCCTAATATTTGTGGGTATCAGTCAAAAATATGGAAATTCACTATTCTAAATTCCCAATTTAGTAATACAATCCCTGATGTATTCCTAAAATGTATTATATCATAACATACAATTGTTGTAGCTACACAGTCTTCTAAATTTATTTATATCACTTTTATCATTTCATTCATGCATGCCCTTTGTAATATTCTATTCCCCTAGATATATACTGGGTTACACTATAAGGGTTGATTAGCAGGATTAGGTTACTACCAGTAGTAACTCTATGAAAATCATTAGATTTATGCTATCTGTGTGGACTAAATTTATTGATTTTTCTCGAGTTACTACCGGTAGTTGTTTTAAAATATTTTATGTAGTTATGTTTTAGATCAGAATAATTTTGTTATGAAATATTAAGAAGTATAACTGGCACACTATGAATTTTTGGATGCTAATAGAAACCAAATCAAAACTATATACACCTCTTCAAAAGTTTTAACAATATTTTCATTGGCTACAAACTCAGGTCTATAATAGCTTTTAGAGGATAAAAAGTGCAATATTTCACGAATCACTCTTTAAACAGTAAAACATAAAATACATGTATCTATTGATATGATCTTATTTCAACTGAGTAAACATAATTTTGGTCATGGAACAAAGCTTTTCTTAAAAATAATGTTTTATACTATTATTAAAGAACAAAAAAAATGTTCTAGAGGAGCATCTGTTCTCTTACTGGGACCCCCATGCCCTCTCTTAGTTAAAAATATGACTCAACTATTTACTTATAATTTATAGCCTCTACTGATTTGCAGTGCTCCTAGATTTTAAACGTTATTATTCTTTTAATTATCTTCCAGTTGTATTCATCGCATATGTGTGATTGAATGTTTCCACATCAGCACCTTCTGTTTAGCCTTCGTGTGATCCTACAAACACCCTTACCAGGTCAATCCTCAACTCTGATTGGGCAGTCATGTCGCCATCTCCACCTTCCTTTGGTTAATTTGCAGAGGGCCCACTACTGTAATATTAACAACAAACAATTTGAGTACAAGAAAATTGCTGTGCTTGCCAAGACCACGCGCTTTGAGTTTGAGAGGAGATTAAAACCTGATCTCTGTGAAGATGCTCTTAGAAAATATGTAAGCATTGACTTAGACAGCAAATGTATCTAACTTATACTTCTCAATTAATATGTGGTTAGGTTACATTAACTAAATTGTTATATTTAAACTTTGAAATATTTTTTTATTAATTTCTTTGTAAATATACAGTAGTAAGCATATCGGAAACTGCTCTAACTACTGATTTATATATATGATGCATAATATATTTCGTATTCTATAATTTCCAGCTCCACGCCAAAGGCTCCGACTATGATGGTCTTTTCAAACGTCACGAGCAGCATCACCGAATTCTAGATAATCTACTTGAGAGTCTTGAGTACGTTTATTTCCACTGAAATTTATTGCAATTGTAGAATATTAATTATAGACATTGTTTCTGTTTTAAATATTTTATGTGATTGTAAAATCCTATTCATTAAATTTCATTGTTTATAAAGTTTGAAAGCAATCCTCGATATATCACATTTAATTCCACTTTGAAAACTGATTGTATTCTATAAACGGAATAATCTAGTAGATACCTTACTGGCGATATATATATATATATATATATGTATAATTTTTCTTATGAATGAATAGAAAGCGGAAATTCGATGTCAAGCTTGTGGACCGATACGACTATGGTCCTGAAATTATTGATTGGGCTGACGTCATTTTCTCGGCTGGTGGGGATGGTACTTTTTTATTGGCTGCAAGCAAAGTGGTTGAAGTAAAAAAGCCTATTATTGGCATTAATACTGACCCCCAGAAGTAAGTAGCCCCGGATCCAAAATTGCCACATTTTTTGTTTTATAATAAACTGTGTCACTATCCATCTAAAAATTCACTTGATTTAGAAAATCATTTATTTTTAACTTGAATGAATTGAATATATAATATTTTTATTTATTTAATTTTAAATAAATACTTGAGATACAATACTATTTTGTGTAGTATTTAAAAAATGTTATTACATTTACTGTATTTTAACGTATTTTTTCTTTTAGTCAATTTATTATTTATATTTACTGCAAAAGTTTGCTAAATTTTGTTTAAAAATATTATAAATTATATTTAAAGTATATAAGGATATTTCGGTATAAGCTTTCGGTTAATGTATTTTTATGTGAAACATTTATGAGTGATTATTACAATTAATTATATACACATATTTGGATATTCATTGTAACTGTGTACCACTTTTTAATCCAGATCAGAAGGTTATCTTTGCCTACCAAAGAAATTCTCCGAAGATACTAACTTTGCCTTGGATCTTCTGTTAAGCGGAAAATTCAGGTGATTTGAATGAAGTATTTTAGACTTTCAATATATTTTCTGAATTGACATCAAATATTTCACATTATTTTGGATTATTCTCAATAAAATATGTAATTGCATAATCCTTCAGCATATATTAGTATGCAACTATGTATGTTTAAAGTTAATATTAAGTTAGATATTGATTTAATGCACTTTCTAGCAAGCTAATTAAATGTTGTTAAAGAGTTTATTGACACACTCTCTTTACCGGGCCTGCTAACATGTACGTTTCAGTCAGTGCCTACATTTAATATATTATTATGTAGCTTTCTCATTCACAAACATATTTTGTTCTGTCACATGTTTCAAATTAACCTATTGTTTAATTTGTTGTTTAATCAACCAATCACTGATTAAATTTGTAAACGTGTACATTCTATTTTTTAAATAGACAGACGATTAAAGTCTGATGGACAAACTATGATATAATCGTATTACTATACAAACAGACTTGCTTAAATTAATTAAATATATGTTAAATTTTAACTTTTTTGTGATTTAGTCAAATACAATAATATTTTTAATACTACATAATAATATTCACAGATCATTAAATATCTGAAACCTGTTAATCTGTTTCGGGTTATATTTTTATCATATTTATTCTGCAAATATGAAATATACCTCTTTATTGCTATGTTCTCGTTTAATTGTTGCTTTGTGATCACGTATTTTTATTTAGTGGGTATCTATACATACCCATGTTTAATTAATATAACAGCCGGTTTGATAAAAGTGCATGCTTGTGGGCATTTATTGTGCCCCCCCCCTCGACAGTTGCAATCAATATTGATTAACCTACAATACACCACAGTATACTGACAGTATGTGTTTTATGTGTGTGGGTATTTCTACATTTTTTAACTTTGTTTTGTTCTACTGTATTCTAATATATTATGTCTACAAATCTATAGTACGAATTTATGTTTCGTTACTTAATATGTCATAACTGAAATTTATGGCTTTGCATCACTAACATTTTGATTTTCCATGGCTATTTTACGTAGAACATTAAAGGTATTAATAGTTTATAGATTTGGTTTCTTAAGCTCATATATGTTAATATTGTAAATGTCATAACTAAGACAGGGAATTTACTTAGTTTATTATAAAATATGTCTACTTATTGATAAGTACATATTTATAAAACTAAAAGATTTATTAATAACAATTATTACACTTTAATTTATTTATACCTATATTATTAGCCACAATTGGCAAAGGATCCCATGTTTTTTTATTGTGCCACAAAAGTTATTACAAAATAAACGGTTAGGAACTATACAGAATGAAATAACAAAATTCTTTAAGCTTATATCACAAAAGAACTGAAATAGAAATGAATTGTGTTAGCTCTTAAAATATATATATATTTGTTATTGACAATATATTAAGTATAATAGTCCTTCATAATGATTTTTAAAGTATAATTTCTAGAAGGTAGCAATTTCCTTATTAGCTCATAATTAAATATGATCATAGTATAACTTATTTAGTTATAAGTTAGAGAAACGTACGTAGTTAGTTCAAGTGAAATATTTGTTTAGGGTTAACACAATTCATTTTTATTTCAGTTCTTTTGTGATATGAGCTAACACACTTTTTGCCATATTTGACTAATAATAATATCATCAGTGTTTTCTTGAATACTTCGAACATGTTATTGTACCTAAATTGTGATACAATTATGTTAATGGTTATTATTTTACATTTGAAAAGGGTAAAATGGTGCTTCCTTCCGTATATAAGTTTTGTGAATAATTACGCTTTCAATCGCATTCTTCCCTATGCGCACAGAAAATTGTGGCGGCAACGTATTCGGGTGACTATGTCCGGGAAGCACCAGCAGGACGACGGTGTCGAATTGAACAAGCTGGTCTACCACTACCCTGAGTACCGCTTCATAGAGCACGTGAAGGAAAACGAAGAGCACAGTCAGGCCTCTCGGGTCTTGCAGTCTCTTCCAGCTCGTGTGCTCCCTGTCCGTGCACTTAATGAAGTTTTTATTGGGGAGTCTCTATCAGCAAGGTAGGTAGATGCTTGCATTTCGTGCTTATTGTAGTTCAGATCTGTTGACAAAAGTTTGATTGTCTGTTTAAAAAATCAACAGAATGTTGCATTATGACTAAGTAAAATAACTATTTTCTTACAGGAGGTAGACTTTGCCACGTTAAAGATATTGTGAAGAAATGTTCCAAAAATGCAGTACTTTTCTATATCTTTCTCCGTGTTTGTAAGTGATAGTTTTAAATAAAATTTACTGCTCGTTGTGAAATAGTTTTAACCAATATTAAAATTATCTTTACATACTTCACATATCTTCTTCATGCTAAACTACACGTTTTTAAGGATATGTTATTAAGCCTTTTATTATAAATTTTGAATTGTGATATGTTGACCTTCATTTTCTTTTCTTTATTCTTTGAAGTATAATATAAATATCGAAAATTAATATTGGACAATATAATGTTTATTTACGATATGGTAAACAATTACACTATAAACACTCGATGTTTGTGGAGCTTTGTTATGAAATTTGCAGTTTTAATTTTTTCATAATTATTAAATTTCAGTTAATTCGAATTTTTTATTAGACATACAACTTATAGCTAATTTTGTGGATAGAAAACATGTGTTTTATAATGAAATCGATTTAAGTTTTTATTTTGTATGACTACACTTTATTTTTTATTCTTAACAGATTTGTGTAAAGTTTCACAACACCGAGCATTCCATTATAATGTGTTAACAATTAAAGTGTCTTTGGAAAGTTTGCAGAGTGTATAATTATTGTTATGGTTTCATTTTATGTTTCGATTACTCTTATTGTATAGTACGTTATGAACTCAAACTAAATGCGGGTGTTTCTCTAACTAATACTATACAATCTGTATACCTGTGTTAGTATACCTACATGTAATAAGTTACCTACGTTACAAGTTTACGTATACGCGCTTTCACATTCGTGATTGTCATAGCGCTGTACGAAGTTAAGAAAAATATATTATATAATATTGTTCGAGTTACGGCCGCCTGACTGCTTGGACTTTAATTTTCGATTTAAGATCTCCGAATATTAAGATTTAGCGCGTAATTGCAATTAAAAAATTGTGGCAAATAATTTTCTCTAAAACTGCCCCATTTATTTCTTCTCAGGCAGTGCACGTCATCACTAACTGTGACTACAAACTTGTACATTAATATGTGTTTTACTTATGTGTTAACTTGATTCATTGAAAGGACTTTCACTCAGCTGTCTTTTCTTGAATAAGTTATTCTCTGCATTAACTATTTCTTTGATGGGCTTATTCTGTGATCTGGCATTTCCACCTGTGCATTTTTCTTTCAGTTGCACTTTTCTTAAGCGAGTGATTCGGATTAGCAACAATTTTTTAAGGAGATGTTTCGTTTGATTACTTTTCTCTATACCGGTTTTTTTTGTAGTGGCAATTCTTTTTAGCGTGTAAGATGCATGTAATTACAGATTTCAATTGATTATAAAGTGGACACATTTTGTCATTGAATCTGACCGTAGATGCAAAGAAAGTCAAACAAACGAAAGCTCTTAATTATGAGATCATTGATCTGAAGAAATTACAAAGATATATAGACAGTTTATTAAGGTCAGTCAATGTTCTCATTTATGATGCTAAAAACGGGAGAATTATACAATAAAAGATTTTTCGTACAAAGGCGACTGATACGAAAAAACTTTACGAAATCACGAAAGTGCTTTGGATGCATCAATGAAAATGAAAAGGGGCAGCTAGAGGGTTCTGTCTGAACTCTGAACAGTATTTTTCATGATTTCCATTTGTTTTCATGATTTTGTACTACTGTTATTATCTGTTAAATTACATACATGAAAGCAACATATACATCTTGTATTTAATTTATGCGTCATTATCCGTATTAGGGTTAAATAATTTAAATACTTAATAAAAGTTTTAGTACACATGTGAAAATATAGCAAAATGTAATCAATATAAATGTCTAGAAGAACTTATAACAAGTTGATATTAAAATTCGAATATTTTGGTTTTGGTAACGCTTATTTCTTTTGGAATGCGTCATTTGCAATTTCTATTTTGAATTTGTATGATCTGTATTCATTGAAAACTCAGAGAAAATGTTTCTGAAAAAAAGCGTGGGAACCCTGTATCATGAACCTTTCATGATTTTACAACTTTTAATTTGCATCTGGAATATATTATAACCTTTTGTCTAAATATAAAGCGACATTTTATAGATAAACCTTCTTTTTCTGACAGAGCTCAATTCTCATACCAGTGTCATTTGTCAATCTTATATGTTTATTAGCTTTAACGCTGTATTTTAATACATTTAATCCAATATAACTGTGTCTAATTGTTGAAGCTTTACTCAGTATCATGTTTTTAATTTATTTAGTATAATTTTTAATACTTATGGCATTTTTAAATTGCGATATTTTACGATTTGTATTGTTTTAATACATTGATTTTGGTACATTGTTGTTGTTCAGTTGCTCCCGGCTCAAGCTAGGGTCATGCGTGTCGGTCTTGAAGACTGATGTCCCTAATAAACTCAATGAGCGTACTACTGCTGAGGGTTTTCACTTCAGGGTGGAGACTACTAAATATTCTCATCCTATTTGAGTTCCATTTGTCACACTCAATCATGATATGGTCTGCATCTTTTGGGACCTGGAACACGGGGCAGTTAGGATCTTGGTCGAGCCTGATGCGGTGTCTAGGATTTGGTGAGGTGGCAGTGCCCTGTTTTAATCTGGGCTAGTGTGGTTCTGTCACTTCTATCGAGATTTATTTCTTGATCTATCTTTTTAGTGAACTTCCAGTTAGAGTAATGCACAGATTTCTTCTTCTCGTTCTATCTTGTTTTCACTGACTTTTTGATGCGGTTGATGGCTGTATTTAGGTCGATGACTGTTTGATCTTGGTTACCATTGCTTGCTTCTTTGGCGAGGGCATCAGCTTCTTCATTGCCTTCTGTGCCAACTTGGCTTGGAACCCACTGAAAAGTAACTTTGTTGCTGTTGTTAGATCTGTAGATGTTGTTAATGATGCTCCAAATACTGTCTCCGATGATGTCAGTCTGTTTCATTTGTCCTCTACTAAGCTTACCGATGGAGCTTCTGCTGTCTGTGAAAATGACGATTTCACCTTGTATGTTATTCCACTCGATGAATTGGAACACTGCTTCATTAGCTACCATCTGCTTTATAGCTTGAGCAGAATTTACCTGCTGTTTTCCGGATATCATAGCTTTGACCGTTTTAAGTACAATCTTGACTCCACTACCTCCATTTTCTTGCCCTTCTCCAACTGAGACGTCTGACCAACTGTAGCATCAGCTTTGTTGAGATGTCGATAGTTGAGGGTCTCAAGGGTGAGGTTCTTGAGCTGAGACTTGTCTTCTTTCTTGTTACATCGAGTTGCCAAGGTGGGAAAAAGTGACTTGTGGTTGTCTATCCCAAGTTTTGGCTGAGTTATTTTTTAGAAGGGGTTCCGGTTTGACATTTTTTAATCCGGCTATACTTAACTATTTATCATGTTTACTCTCCGTTGCCTGTTATTCTTATCTTTGACTGTTTTTGGGTCGATTTGTTTAAGTGCCAAGTTGTGATTAGGATTGGTTTTATCTCTTATGTACTTTTGATAGGCTTTGGCTGCCAACAAAGATATTTTCTGTCGTCAATTGGGATCAGATTGGCTTCCTGGAGTAGACTTGATGGGAGTGCTCCTGTTGCATCCTGTGATAATTCTTGCAGCTTTTTTTGTTCTGTCTCAAGTTTCTGGATCTTTGTCTTACTTAGACTGTTTTGCCATCCTGCTTCTGCATAGTCGATGACTGACCAGATAAGTCTGATGAAAAGGTCCTCAGTGCTTCGTTGTTCGTCCTCCATTTTATGTTACCTGATTGCTCTGATTCTTTGTCTCAGCTTTTTCTTGACTTGCTCAACATGATAGGAAAAGCTGAGGTTCCAGTCAAACTTGACTCCGAAGAAGGTAGGGTTGTCATTACATTTGATTGCCTTGCTGCTGATCTTGATATTTCCTTCCCATTTGTGTTCTTTGTTCCAACTGGTGAATTAGAGATATTCACATTTCTCGTTATTGATCTGAAGAGCTATTTTTGGGTCAATTTTGCTATCTGCTCAGTGGCTTTATTAATTTTGATTCTGCAATTTTTTGGCGATGTGTCTTGAGTCCAGTTGACTAGCCCTTACGAAAAAACCCATCAACTTCCTATAAAAAAATTGTTCCAAAATCCCATAAACTAGTACCAGTAAAGCACCATACCCATTTTAAACAATATATTTTACTTTAAGCATATGTTGTCTCATGAAATATACCAATCTTTAAAAATGTATGATTATAGAGACTTGCAGTATTTTAATATAAAATCAAGGTGACCACTGGTCAGAGAAGTCAGGGAAATTGAAAAAGGTCAGGGAATTTTAGAAATAGTCAGTGAAAAATAAAAAAAACTTATATAAAATTTTGACCTGTATATTTCAATCTGAGTCAGATTTGCATGAAAAAGAAATTGAAACCATTTTTTTTCAAGGATATGCAGATGTAAGGCATATAACTGATTACATTAGTATCACAGATTTATATGCCAATATTTATTTATGAAAATATATTACTATTACACTATCTATGCATTGCTAAGCCATTCAATATGAATGCAAGGTTGTTTGCAGTTTACTGACCTATGTGAAAAGGCCAAGGATGGTGAAATGTTCAAGAACAACAACTTGACTCCTTGACCTTCTATTCCAGCATTCTTGCTGAAGATGTTGAGATGAACGACATTTGGAAAGTTGTCAAGCTGGTCTTGATATTATCACATGGAAATTCCAGTGTGGAATCCGGCTTTAGCATAAATGAAAACCTCCTGCAGACCAAAATGCTGGAAGAATCGATTATCGGACAACGTTTGGTCTACGATGCTCTGCAAATAATTTATGGATTGGATGTCAGCAAAATTGAAGTTAATAAAAGCATACTGAATCATGTTCGATCTGCACACTCGAGATACACTAGCTCTCCTGCAAATAGACAACAGCAGGAAGCTCACTCAGTCTGAAAAAAAGAACGAAGAAAATGAGGGAAAAAGGAAGGCATCAATTGAGTCATTGTGACAGGAGAAGAAGAGCAAAGCTGCAGGAAGGAATGGAGGAAGCTGCAAACAAACAGGCCCGCATTAATAAACAAATTGTACTTTTATCTAAAAAGTGATTGTTATTGTAATTGTAAATATTACAATTGTGATTGTAAAAGTGACTTATTAACTCTTATGGAAACATGACCCGTTGCTCTACATTTTTACTTAGTTGATATTGTTAAACATGTGTTTCAATTCTGTGGGTGAATCCTTACAATCATTCACCTTATTGTATTTTCCTATTAACTCTTATGGAAACATGACCCATTGCTCTACATTTTGACTTGGTTAATATTTGTTAATTAGTTTATATTATTGGTAAATTGTTTGATTTTATTTTCCAATAAAGTGGGTGGATTGGTACAGCTATAAGGGGATGGTGGAGGCTGTATAAAAAAACACATGATTTTTGGTGTAATATCACTGTAATGATTTTTTAGAGTCAGGAAATAGCCAGAGAACTTTTTGGGTCAGGGAGAGTGGCCACCCTGTAAAATGTAAATATCTCTCAGTATTATATTAATTAAACCAAAAGGCAAAGGTACATTTTGTCTTGGATATAGTTTGACACTGGTATAGTTTGTCTCAGGGGACTGTCTGTCATTCATTTTATTTACTTATATAACATATATAGTATTAGTTTATTAGTAGGTATGTCATTATAAAGACAGAAGTGTTGAGTTATCTGTAATAAGTGGTGACATTTCGTCATGCATTCAAATCAATATAATGCTGTTTCTATAGTAACATGTAAGTCTAGTCGAATTCAAACTGTACCCATTTCATACAATATATTTTATGTTATGTATACTTTTTGTCTCATGAAATATACAGATCTTTAATATAAATTTATATTTATTAAACCAAAAGTCAAAGGTATGGTTTGTCTTGGATATAATTTGACACTGATACAGTTTGTCTCAGAGAAACTGTCTGTAATTGCTTTAGTTTAATAATATATTGATATAGTATTACTATTAGTTTATTAGTACATGTATATTGCTATGTCACTTATATAGGGACAGAATGTATTGAGTTAACTGCATGTCTGTAATATTAATGACTGGTGACATTACCATGACATTTTGTCATACATTCATTCATATCAATATATTGTTGTTTCTATGTTAACTGGTCATGCAGTCCATACCTGCAACAAACCATACCCAAATCTAAACATTTTATTTTATGCATTGTTTTTGTCTCATGTCATGAAATATACAGCTCTTTAAAAATATATAATTAGAAAAACTTAGAAAAAGAGGAATATTTTAATATAAAATGTAATTATCTCAATATTATATTTATTGAATCCAAAGGTATGGTTTGACTCAGATACAGTTTGTCTTGGATATGGACTGTTTGTAATTAGTTTCTACAATATATCTATACATTCTTTATACTATCTGTATATTTTGTACTTTTAAATGTCCCCTTTGTTCAGTTAACAACTAAGTTTGCAGTTTATTTAAAAGTTGGTTCATTATGTCGTATAACAGTCTGCCCTGATATATTTTCAATAATATTTGGTATTTAAAAATTAGTACCATGGCATTGTCATTCCTAATATTGACATATTTTACAGTATTGTTAATTCCAATAATATTTATCAAATTCAAAAGCCTAATGAACAAAGCATCTTTTTCCATTTTATATTATTATGTAATATTGGTTGCATATTGATATTCTAATATTTTTAATACCATACTCTGCTTAATACCACACCATAGTTTGTCATGACATGTTTATACACTGGTTGAATATTCATATCTAATTGGTTTGCTTAATTTAATACAATAAGTATTACTATTAGTATTTTATTATATTATATTATTATCGAATATGTTATTTGAAATTTCTTACAAATTAAATATGTTATAATTTGTTAGACCTTGAGTAAGATAAAGATTTAAAAAAATGGAGTCACTGTGCAAGAATAAAAAGCATTCACCGTGCATAAACAGAAAGTGATCCGGAGTTCATGTTTATTTTGATTATTGAAGTATGTATTTTAGCTAAGCAAAACTTAACTGAAAACTTATTTTATCGGTTTATAATCGTACAATTATTTTCCGGTGTTTTATCAAATCAATATTAAGGTTTTAATCTTTCTGTGAATGGGATTATGTATGATTTGAAATGCGATAATGTAGAAATGTCACGCAATATATTCCATGCCTTGGTCATGACTAGATCTGCTATCTGTATCAATTTGGATGATGCTGTTGTTCATTCGTTGTTCAACTACCCTACTACCAATACTACTTTTTGCTTGAACTTCTTCAAATCTTCCACACTCCTGTGGGGTTATTACAAAGATTTTCCATACCCGTGATATGCCTTCCTCCCTCCTCCATTTTCCCACTCCTGGGCATCTCAGCAGGACATGCTCAGTACTTTCGGCCTCTTCTGCGCATACTCTACAAACATCTATTACCTCTAGTCTGCTCCTTTTCCTGTAGGCTCTCAATTCTAGCGAGTGACCTACCCTGAACCTTCTCAAGCTAATCAGCTCCGGCTTGCTCATCTTTCTTTCAACCTCTCTGTCGATCTTGTTACTCCCATATATACTTCTAATCCTGTCGTTCGAGAAATTACGGTTCACTTCTCTGGACGTTATTCTGGCTTTACTGATGTCGAATAGACATTCCTCCCCAGTCTGATTGCCTTCTACCGCACACCCCGCTTCTACGTCTGCCATCTCGTTCTCAGGTATACCGCAATTACTCGGTACCCAAGTGAACACTACTGATATTCCACCTCCCTCCAATTTCTCCATCTGTCTGTAGATCCTGTTTAAAAGATGGTTCTTAGTTGCTGGATTGAAGTGCGCAATGCTTTCCAGAGACGATCTGCTGTCCGACATGATTCTAGCTTTCTTCCATTCTGTCTTCTTTGTCTCCAGCCATTCGAGCGCCTCCACTATAGCCACCATCTCCGCTTGGTAAGATGAGCACCATTTACCTGCGGTCTTCCTCTTGGTCTCATATGCCTCTGGTCTCTCCGCACTGCCTTTCGTGTACACTACTCCCGCTCCTCCGTTTACTCTGCCTTCCGCAGCTGACCCATCAGTATAGATAACCCAGTCATAGATGGAGTTATTCTCGAGTACTTCCATAGCCATCCGCATATTCTCCGTGTCGTTTTCTTTTCTGGTTTCTCCTTTTCCAAACCTGCTTTCCACTCCTCCCATCCATGGTTTAAGCATAGTAGGAAACTCAACTCTCTCCTTGTCTCCTTCAAAAAATTTCTCCCATCTTGTCCTCGCTTCCTCTCTCCATACGGTTTTCTTCAGTCTGTTTCTCCCTCGGTTTTCTGTCATGATTCTTCTGGGGTTCTTTCTTCCTAGTCTGAGGCTTCTTTCGTACGCTATCACCGCTAGCTTCCTCGCTTCGTTCTGTAGGTC
>JAYRBW010102969.1:0-19245 GCA_036023295.1 Invenusta paracnida
GACCCAGGTTCAAACCTGCCTTTAGCTGATGAGATCCAACCAGATCGAAACCGGTCCTGCAGTGGTTTATGCTTGTGGGAAACACATTAACTAATTTTGAATTCCAAATTTGTATTCCAATCGTTACCATGTCCATGTATTGGAATCCTGAATTTGATTGAATTTGGATAGTTTATACTATATTATCAGTTCCAATCTAGTTTTATCCGAATCAAAATTATAAATCACGAACATGGATCATCAGAGTTAAATTGAAAAATTAAATTTTGTATATCACTTTAAATAGCCGATATAAGTCCTTTATTCAAATTCCATCAAGATCAAACATTGCTAAATAGGTTTCCTGGGTCCTATTTTAGGATCCGAATCACAAGGTAAATCTAGAAGGATAACTATTTTTACATTTTCTTGATCAAATATCTTGTAGAATAATAAAATATACTTAATTGTATGCAAAAATTCAAAATGAAGCATTTTTTGTTCGTCTCATTATATAGTAAATTTTGATCTAGGGATCACGTGATAACCAATGACTGGATCACAAACAAATTCAAAATCTGTTGATTAAATATCTCTAATAAAATTTCTTGAAAATGTTGGCCCAATCGAACAATGAGAAGTATAAATGTCTACCTCCTTTCACCTGTGTCAGCGGTGGTGTTTTTCATAGGTGTACCAGCAAAGGGTTAAAAAGTGAACTTGTATTTTATTTGTATATGTTTTCTTTAATTTAAATTCAATAAAAATGTATACCTACATGTTTTGGAATTTTTTATTAATGGGTCGGGAATAAGTCAGGAATTTTATCAGGCTGATGAAGTATGTGGCAACCCTACATAAATTAAAAATTGAGTAGGTACAATTATTATTATTCATTTTTAGATATAAAGTTTGTGGTATTTTATTATAATTTTTTTTTTTGATAAATAGAAATCATACTGCCATTTGTTACTCATTGTAATTTAAAATAATATGTATATGAATTGGAATTTGATTTAACAAAACTTTTATTACATTTTATTTGGTTATGATTGTTTAATAAAATATTGTGTGTGAATATTAGCTCCCTGTAATAAAATATGTATTGTGTTGTATTTGGTTAAGTTATATTTTGTGTCTTATGTAAAATGTGTGTGTAAACAGTCTTTGAACTGAATTTTTGATTTCTAACTATATTTTATATTAGACCGAGTTTGGTATTGCTTTAAGATTCACACCTAGACATATTGCAAAAGAATTACATTTTTCAATTCCAGCTTCATTTGATTTAAACAAATTGTTTTTGATCTATATAATTACAAAATGTATCAGGCTGACCTTTAATCACTATGTTGATGCAATAAGATTTGCACATTATATTATGATCCACTGATGTGTTTATAACAGCATTTTCTGGGGGAACAATAGAACTGGTGCAGCACATTCTTTACATAACATCCACCAGCTTCTAATACATTTTTGTGTAAAAGAAGCAGCTGTGTAAATGAATTGGAATTTATTATAGATATAGCTAATTTTAATAACCATACTTAGGATGTTAAATGTTTTTTCTACTTTTATTCACTTAGTGAATGTCATTTTAAATTAGGCTATTGTTATCTGTGAGCCATGTTGCATTACCCTTTAGTTCTCTTAAGCATTACTATAGCATTTTAAAAATTTTCTTGTAAAATAACCTTTTTAGCACTATAAATGGTAAATGAACATAATTTATAATCACATAGTTAAAATAAATTGTTTGTACTTTCAAATATGCACATTTTATATAATTGTAATGCATAAAAAAGTGTATTTAGCTGAGCTATAGTTATCTATAAATTTTTATATAATAATATTATATATATGTTTAACATTTACTTTTCAGTGTATAATGACTGATTTTATAACACACACTGTTTTTCTGGATCAAAATCGTCTTCATTCATTAACGTTTACTGTTCCATCTTATTATGAGGATATTAATTATATAAAAAGCGGTCGTTTTGGTTTTGTCAGGTAATTTTTTTTAATATATTCTAATTACTTTATTTTTCTCATCTAATATCTTAATACAGTCCATGCAATTATTTTAGAATATAGTAAGTTATATAAAAACGTTTGAAAGAAGTTTTACTTTATTTAATAATTATGAATAGAAAGAAAATATATTAAAGCAATAAACTGACACACTTTTTGCTAAATTTTGAAATTAATTGTGTAAGTATACTAATTACTATCACACTCAAGTATATGAAATGGTTTTTATTATTTGTTTATATTTCGGATGATAGATAATAACTTTCTAATACATCAATATAGATTGGGAACATATCGTTTCTCATATTATAGTTTGGCATATTATCGGTTCACATATTATCGATTCGCATATTTCCTGTTCACATATTATCGTTACGTATATTGGGAAAATTATTGTTTCGCATATTAGATTGCTGTGACTGAACACCCTGCTACTCTGCATCTCCAATACTTACTGTCGTCACTTGTACGATTAATAGATAGCAGATAGTTGTTCAATTTGAGCAAATGTCCTTCTCTTTTGCTGGGAATATATTCGGCAGGCGTGTTCATAGTATATCAAATTTGTGAAAATCTCTACTTATTTCTATATATTTATATACAATGCGATTATATCATAATTCAATATTAATTCATTTCAGTTAAAGTTATTATTGTACCTTCCCGGTATTATGTGGGTAGCGTATACATAGTACATGGTTAATTGTTCATATTATATTATATTGATATTGGTAGTAATTAAGAGTAATAGTTGATAACTGTTCATATTGTAGTACTGATACAGTAATACGACAATACAACAGTTGTGCATGAAACTAGTCAGTATGCTAAACGTTGCTCTAAACGTTACGATACACATTTGTGTCAAGTAAACTTTACGTAATTTTTCGATACAAATTGCTAATAAACTAAACGATAATACGCACCCCATAAATTAGTGTTATTAGATTTCATCACTTATAATTACCAGTAATTTTTTTGCATTATAAGTATGCAGAATATTGGTAAATGAAGGACAAAGTTGGTACATCAAATCTATGAGAAAGCAAGAACTAAGATTATGACTAGAAGTACAATGACTCACTAAAATCTTACTTCTTTAATAATTTTTCTGTACTTAAAGTTGTTCTCTGAATACTAAGCTCTAAACTTAGTCAATAGAAATTGAGTTTTTCTATACCAAATATAATTGTCAAATGCATGTGATATATGTATTTTGTTTCTGCGAACTGTCTCAATCATGTGTACGCGCCTTTGCATCATTTGTTTCATAATTTTAAATAATAATTGTTAATAACTATTCATTTCTAGTTTCCTTAGCAATCATATTTTTAAGTGCGGTAATAATATTGAATTTTGCAGAGAGAATTATAGCATCTGATAATAATATAATCTGTTACCACTAGCTTTTTTGTAAAGTTTTTAAAAATAAGGTTTAATAGTGTGTTTAAAAAAATCATTTTTTGTTAAATTGATTGTGGCTTTTTAGTTTTAATCGTTCACTTTGTACTTCACGCAACAACTATTTTTCATTTAGAAAGTTATTTTGCCACAACATAGTGATATATGTATGTATATCTGTCTCAGTTAAAATTACAGTTTATAATTGACATAATACGAAGATGCTTTCGTTCTCCTATAATATTTTATAGTTCTGCATTTGATACAAGATCACAAGAAAGAGTTGCAATAAAGAAATTAAAACTTGATAAAGGGACATTTTGGATTCGAGTTTACAGAGAAATAAAAGTATTACAGCATATCAGCCATGAAAACGTAAGTTTCAAGGAATTAATTTTTACATTTATCTGATTTAACACTGTCTTTACTTCCTATATTTTACAGCATTTTGTAAAAGCAGACATTATTATTATGATGCGAAAAAATATTTCATTTAAAATAACTATTAATTGTCATTTTTCTAATCTGATTTAGAGTCATTGTTGGTTAAATTATTTTCTATTAGTCCATTATCTATTTCAGATTATACATCTCATCGATGTATTCACTCCAAACCAGACACTTGCCAATTTTGAAGAAATGTATGTTAATAAATTAGTTTAAAGGGATTTTATTAAATGAATTTTGAATTAGAACTATTTATTTAACTTTATGATATTTTTCACATTTGAAAATTTTCGGTTTTCTGTGTAATATTTTATAGTTTTATATTCTTCAAGTATCGAGAAATGTTTATACTGTAAAAGTGTAACTTGATATAAAACAAACTATTATTATATTTTTAATTTTCAAGTTACCTTGTGATCCCTCTTCTGAATTTCACTCTTGAAGCATCCGACCAGGAATATCCCGATGACAGAATTCAATTTCTTATGTATCAACTATTCAAAGCTCTCAAGGTCAGAAAAGAACCTTTCCTTCTCCATCAAATTTTACCTATGTTTTTGTTTTCACGAATTAGTACATTAAAGTGTCATTCCTTGATAATATCCTCTTTTTTCAACTACCATTTGTTTTAATATTCAATTTTAGTCATTTATTTCCTACATTCGCTTCCAAAATTCACTTAATAGCTAAAATATAGATTTTTTCTTTATTTTTGTCTACATATCTCCATCGTCATTTTTAATACGACAGTAGTATCGGGTGTCTCTCCAGCTCACCCCCCCCCTTGCCTCCTGCCCAGCCCACCCCACTTCCTCCCGACCAATCACAATCGAGGAAGGCTTCAGCCAATGACAGGGCAGGAACAGTATTTAAGGAACGCGTAATACTTTTGAATTAATTAGAAGCAAACCATAATCACGCGACAATTATCATAATTTACATATATACTAATGTATATATTTGTCTTAGCTTTCAGTAGTATAGCTATAATATAACTGTATTTTGTGAAAATTTATATATTCCTAAATAATATCTCTAAACTCCTCTAAATGATTCCCTAAAGGTACACAAAAATTCAAATTTATAAATGCGCGTGAATTTCAAAAAACCGATTCGTCTCCTAGCAACGTAAAAATTGTTCGTGTCATTCAAATTATGAGTGAATTTCAAATTTGGCATGCACCATAACATTAAATACGCGGGATTATATACTAGTCTAAGATCATATTTAAATGGAAAAGTTAGGAGAAATGCCTTGTTTAATACTTTTCAATTAATCAGAGGCAAACCATAATCACGTGACAATTATTCCTAATTTACATATATACTACTTGTCATCAATTTCAGTAGTATAGCTATAATATAACTGTATTTTGTGCCAATTAATAAAATTCTAAACTATATTCTTAAACTCCTCTAGATTATTCCCTAAAGGTATGCTAAAAATTCCCTATACTCCTAAATATTTCCTTAAAGATATACAAATATTTCCGAAACTTAAATGATTCCGTAAGTACCATATAATTAAAAATAACAAGTTATCCAAAGATACATTTACTAATGCTTCTGCTGTTATGTAGACGTTAACTGTTGGAGTGAGATATCCTGTTTGTTATAAAAGAATATATGTTTCTATGGTTACCATGTTATTTTTACCTATGGTACTTATGCATTTAGGAGTTTGGGCAATTTTTAGCCTACCTTTAGAGAATCGTTTAAAGTAGTTTACGCATATTATTTAGGAATTTGTTAATTTTCATAAAAAATGGTTATATTATTGCTATACATCGGCAATTTATGACAAGTAGTATATGTGTAAATTATGAATAATTGTTAAGTTATTATGGTTTGTCTCTGATTAAGTGAAATGTATTAAATAAGGCATTTCCGTAACTTTTCCCCTTAAATACGATGTAATACTAGTGCATAATCCCGCGTTTAATTAAAATCTACCTGCGTATTTAATAATGTCATGGTGCATGCCAAATTTGAAATTCCCTCGTAATTTGAATGACGCACGTAATTTTTACGTTGTTAGGAGACGAATTGATTTTTTGAAATTCCCGTGCACTTAAATTTGAAGTTGATTTTTAGCATACTTTTTGGGATTCATTAAAGAGTTTAGGCAATTTTTAGCATACATTTAGATAATAATTTAGGAGTTTAGGGATATTATTTTGGAATTTTTTTCATTTTCACAATTTTTCACAATTTTTCACAAATAATACTATTCCTGCCCTGTCATTGGCTGAAGCCTTCCTCGATTGTGATTGGTCGGCAGGGAGGGGACGGGGTGAGCTTGAGTGACAAAGCTATACTACTTACGACTTATTTTTATTTTGTTTCTTCGGTTTATTTTAAGCTTTTATTCATACGTAGCTTAATTTTGTTTTTCATATCCGAGATGCGAGCAGAAGATCGTTAGGTCCCGAATTATATGAGTATAATAATGTCACATCTATTAATTACCGCAATCATATATCGCTGGTTAGCAAGTTGAGCTGACTTGTAACACAGCTCATCAGTAGTTCATCAGTTTAAAACCTAAAAATAGTACATATCTCAGCATTCTAGATAATTGTGCTGGCTTTTGTTTTACAGAGTAGTCATTAGTATCAATAAATTATATAGATATGATCCTCTATTTAATAGTATTATTTTGAATTATATTTCTTCTTACAAAGGTGCAACTTATATCACTTGTACAAAATAATATGTTTTAGTTATGTGATGCAAAATATGTGTTTATTTCTGTTTGAAATAAATTATGATATTAGAGTTTTTAAAAATGAATAAAGATGTTATGCAACGTTTCGTTTATTCTTAATCCATTATCAGGCAATTAATCGAAATAATAATTTTATATTAAATTTTAAAACAAATAATTATCTAAGTTAACATTATTGGCATTAAACATACCTATCGATAAGCAGGATTTTTAACATAATTACGTTTTGTTAAATATATAATTTTCATTATTTCACATTTTTCTATCAGTACTTTCACAGTACACAGATAATACATCGCGATATTAAGCCAAGTAATATTGGACTCACATTGGACGACGAGCTCAAATTGCTGGATATGGGACTGGCTAGATTCCGCAATGAAACCACAATGACAGCCTATGTGATGTCACGAAATTATCGTGCCCCTGAGGTTATGTTTAATGTTAGTCACTACAATGAATCAGGTTAGACAGGATTTATTTCTTAAAATACCAAATTAACCATAAAATAATATTTTTATCTCATTTATAGTTAGCGATATGTTTTTGATTAAATAAAATGTTGACACCTGGTTCTGTATGGGAGTTATAATTAAGAATGAGTTTGTTATATTTAATATACAAGACCGATTCTTTTATGTAATAAAGGTCGAGGAAATTATCGGCATTACTCGTATAAACTATCTATCAACGTATATACGTGTCTATATATAAGTGTGCAGACACTGACATACATGTGTCTTTATAAGTTAAAACCTCCCTCCTCAGTATTCCAGTGTAGTAGTAACGTAGAAGTTTGTTCATCCTGATTGATGCCCTACTTAAACATCTGCTTATTAGTTCAACCGAACTGTCCTGGGCATCTTGGTTTGGTAGGAAAATATGCATTTGAAAATATATGAACGATAATTTGTTGTTGTTGTTGTTTCTCCCATCTCTGGACAGTTCCCCATATGTCTGGTCTAGAAACGGCCATTCCTCCTTAGAAAGTCTACCACTTTCCTAGCGGTGAGATCCATGTAATTCCCAATGTCAAGTTTCCTTCTCGCTATCATCCATCTGGGACAGTTCAGGATGATGTGTTCTGCTGTTTCCGGGATGTTGCAAGTATCGCAGTTCGGATCTTCAATTTTCCCTATCCTGTGCTGGTATTCCTTGCAGATGTTAGTATGTCCCGTCTTGATCTGTGCTATTTATGTATTTTCTTCTCTTGTAAGTTCATTTGATGGTGATATGTTTATCCTAAATCCTTTAAAATCTTCCTTCCATTTTTTTCTTGCCTTGCTTTTGATTCTGTTAACTGCCGCTTTCAGCATTGCTCCTGTCTGATGCTGGCTTATCGCACTACCAGCCTTCGCCAACTCATCTGCCTTCTCGTTTCCAGCGATCCCGATATGGCTAGGTATCCACTGGAGCGTAACTTCTCCTCCTTTCTTTTCAATGCTGTGAAGTTTTGTCCAGATTTCGTTAACTGTTCTTTCTTTCTGGGCTATATGAGTTCCTTTGAGTGTTTGGAGTGTGCCTCTGTTGTCGGTGAATATGCTGATATTTTCTTCTTTTTTTTAATTTTTGACTCTACAATCTCCAGAGCCTTGTCGATTGCTACCATCTCCGTGTCAAAGCTGCTAGCAAATTTTCCTGTTGAGAGTGAACGTTGTTGTTGGTTGCCTTCTTTATCGATTATGTAGATCCCTGCACCCAGTTTGTTTACCGCTCACTGAGCCATCCGTCCATATCTGATAATGCGCAGTGTCTAGCTTTTTTGTCTTGATTGCTTCTTCTACTTTCTTTCTGAGCTTTTCTGGATCTTCCGCTTTGGTGCAATGGTTGGTAAGGGTTGTATGTATTTTCACCATCTTGGATTCTTCCCACGGCGGGATGATGGTGTACTTGAGTAGGTTAATCTTTGGGTATCTGTGCAATTCACATTCTCCTATGGTTTTGGTTGCTGAAATTCTCTATTGTCTTCCCCTGTTCATCTTTTTCTTCCTTATTTGAAAATGTTTCTCTGCTAGTTCTTTGTTTGGATTACTATCGTCTTCAAGGTCGTTGCTCTCGGTTACTAATGCAATTGACGTCACAATATTATAAAGTATAGCTTCTCAGCGTTTAATTCACTAATCGATATTTATTTACGCGGTGAATATTGATTAATACGTACAATACAAACATAGTGTTATAATCACATGAATGATATGGAACTACAGTAAATACGTGCGAGGAATCGTTACGTCATAGTTTTCCGACAGCCAATATACATGTATAGCCAATGTTGTATTGATATTTAATTTAAAATTTAATTTCTTCGTAGCCAATAAAGTAAAAGAAATAGATATCTGTAGAATTATGCATGGATTACATTTTGATAATCAATGAAATTTAAATAATAACATCAGAATTCATTTTCTTATATTATATACTATGTATAACGAAGTGTGAATTCTCATTAGTTATTATATAAATTCCAGGGATTGTCATATACTTACCCATTTGATTTCAATAACTGTATTATTATACTTAGGGTAAAATAGGAAAACCCTCTTACTTATCTAACTGAAATAAATGAGGTTTTAAACAGTTTTTTTGTTTCTTGGAAGATCCACTTTGCTTTTATTAATTTAATAATCATTTTGATGAACTTCACGAGGTAGCACAGTTTTGACATTCCACCTTTATAGAATGAAAGTTTAATAATCCGGGATCTACATCTGAAAATTATCACAATTTGAGTTCAAAAGGTTTGTTATATGCGCATTTGTTATATATGTTATACTAACCTATGATTGAAAAATCTGTAATTATTGTGTTGCACAGCCAGTCACAAAAGGAGACATTAACATTTTACTATTTTCCATATTAAAGAATACGGCGATTTCTATGAAAGTGCTCTGATTTTCGTAAACAATCATATTTTTTATAAAATTATAAATTTATTTTTAATTGATATGTACATCATTTACAAATGCATTTCAAACACAAACCATATTTAAATTAAGATTCCTGCCATAATTTTGACTATAAATCAATAAAAAGGTCTGAGAGAGGCATTTAAATGCATGTGAAAACTATATAATATGGATTATGTGTCTGAAATGTGTTTCAAATGTATAAAATACATTGAGAATTCAAACGATATAACTATGTTAAATAAAAATATAAATAAATTTATAATTTTATTAAAATTATAAATTTTAACAAAAATCAGAGCAATTTCATAGAAATCGCTCTGAAATATTGAAAAATTGTAAAATGTTAATTTCTCATTTTGTGACTGTTTGCGCAACACAATAATTACATATATTTGTCAATCATAGATTAGCAGCAATTTATTGAGCATAACACACCTTTTGTGCTCAAATTGTGATAATTTTGAGAAGTAGCTCCCGGACTATAAATAATGTATACATACTTGACGAATACCGTCGTAGATCGTGAAATCAGGCCGCCAATATTGCATCTCCTCGGTGTTTGAATGACGCGTTCTTCTTTTTTCCAATTCTCTTTCAGGCGCTGTTGCGCTGCACAATGCCGAACTTCTTCGGCTTCAGCAAAGTGCGGCTTCTGCAGCAGCAAAGCTGGCCAACGAGGCCGACGTATCTTCAGATAACGAATCCGAAATGTGACCTCGGACGTACCAGACATATCTATTATGCACTTAAATGTAACACTTGCTATCTGACAAATGTACAAGTCTTACAAATTATGAATTCCGCATTTAGCATTTTATATACGTAATATGTATACATTGTGGAATTTTTCCTGGATACGAATGTTTTTGCGTACATATTTTATATAATATTTGTACTAATTTTACTTGGGTTTTGAAAGCGCCAGACACAATTGTTTGTGATTAAAAAGTAAATTGTAAAAGCAAATAATCTAATTTGGTAGTATTTAACACTTTTCTCACCTTTATCTACTTTTTAATTAATGGTTTATCGATTGTAAAATCAATAATTTAAAATGGAAAAGAGAAACTAACTAAAAGATGACAAATAGAATATCAATATATAGATTCTCGACATGTATTTAAAGTTTAATTTCTATAATTCAAAAATAAAATAGACTACCAATTTTATTTTTTATTTAGTAGGTAGGTATACCTAATATTTACAGCATTCATATTATTGCTTCAGGTGCTTGGCGACTTTCAGAATCATTTCCTCCAAACAGTGCATTTTGAAATATGTAATTGTTTGCAACCAGTTGTCTTTATAAGCTTTTCAGATATTTCAAATCATGTAAATATACTCGTAATAGTCCGCTTCGAATTTCTAAACTTCTTCTTTGCCATTACTTTTACACGTATAGGTACATTTACGGATAGTTTAACGAAATCATTTGTTGGATGAAGCTAATTGGACAAAACGGTTTGTTGGACTGTGGTTCTTTCACATGTGTGTATATATGTGTATTTACGTACCTAAGTGACATTATACATCTTCATTGGAAGGGGTGTCTTCTCAGTTTACTTTTGAGGCATCTCTTATGAAATGTTCCTACCTGCAATGTTTTGTTGAATTCTCCTTTGAAATATTTATGGTGTATAACTATTAGTAATAATTCAGATCAGACGGGGTGATCTTAAAATCTTTATAAACTTTGTATGTACACCTTTATATATATGTGTATATCTTTTCGTATTTTAATTATGCTTAAATGTTTACAATTAACAGGTTGTAATAACTCGTCTAATTATGTATGCAAAAATATATGACGTCTTCTACATTTTTCATAATCAAAGTGCGCCATTTTTACGCCAAGCATTTGTATAAGAATCGTGAGTTGTGCATGAAATATACTATGGTGGCCGAGAGGTGTCAAAATTTAACTGCGTGTTTTTATCTCCAATTCATCATTATTAAGCTGCTTATTTACATAATAAATTGCTTCTTTATTAAAGAAATTACTTCATTCGCCAAAAATCTCATTGTTATAAATGTTACTTCTTTGCACAAGAAGTTGATTCTTCAAACTAAAATTTGCGCCTTTATTAAAGAAGTTGATTCTTTAGGTATTATACAAGTTGCATTTTGAACAAAAATTTACTTCTTTACATAACAAGCTACTTCTTTCCTTTTTGACCTTGAATTTGTTTACAGCAATGACACGAAGTTATAGAGAAAGTAGGTGTGTCCTATTTTTTAAGCGCACCAAAAATTTGGTTTGTGTGTGGGAGAGGTAGTGTAATCAACACTCATTGGCTGGATACTGGCTCGATAGCCAATCAGAACAAGTCATGACACATACGTGGATATACTTTTAGTAAAGAATCAACTTCTTGGACAAAGAAGTAACAATTATGGCAAAGAAGCATATTTTTATCGAAAGAAGTAACTTATATAGCAAAAAAGCATATTTTTATCAAAAGAAGTTACTTCTTTAGTAAAGAAGTGGCTTAATTGTGATAAAAATATCTATTCATATTTTTTACACCTTGGTCACCATAATATATGGGACAATATGTATGTTTATTTAAAAAGGCTAGGCCTACGACATACAATGTATAGTATAATAATACGATAATATATACCTATATATACCGAAATCAATTTTCCTAATGAATGAAATTATATACATTTTTAAATTAGAGAAGAGATTTTAAATCTTTTATTTGAATAATATTGTAAGTAATTAAAGAATAGGTAGTCCTTCGTGCCAAACAGTGTAGGAAAATATTGAAACATAGAAAGAAAAGAAAAAATGGAATTCTTCTGAAATAAGTCTGGTGCTCATTCTATCAGTTTTTTTTATAAATATTACGAAAACTGCTTCAATAAGATTTCAAATACTTAAAGTACCTAATAGTTATGTAAAATGGCATATAAATATAAAACAACTATTGAATATTTTTGTTGGACATTTATGGGGCAAAATTCAAATTTTAAATTATTCCATAGTGTAATATTGTAGCTGTACATAAGTTTTAAATACTTTATAGTTCTAAAGTTCTTTTATTAATGTTTTTATTCGATTCCTAGCGTCCTATCTTTCTTATTTCCTATTCTGACTGTTCTATTTACTACATTCAATGCTCTTTAATTTGAATTTTTGAAATTGTAATTACTTCATTATTACAATATTAAGTGCTTCTGAAATCATTTATTTGAATTGTGAGCGCTGTATAAATATAAAAATCTTTATCTTTATTTATTATTATTATATATATGTATGTACCATTTTCCAGGGAATACTTAAACAAATTATATTGTAGTAGGTAGTCCCTGCTATTTTTTTAATTCAGTTGTAAAAAATGAATACAATTAAATTTATGAAAATTTCATTATCAAAGCAAAATATATAAATACTTTGGGTACTGAAATAAAGCAAAGATTATTTATGCACGGGTATCATGAGATCCAATAATAATAATTTGTTGTCACATAAACTATCAAATAATTGGTATCGATTCTAATTTATGATATACAATTTTAATTTAGGTATTTATATATATATATAATTTAGGTAATATATAATAGTTACATTAGTTATATAGGCAACTAATGGTACTATTATAGCTAATCTATAATAGATTAAATTAGATTTTTAGTATTTGAAATGATGGTATTTTTACAAGTATTCAATAACTAAGTATCAAATATCAATAATGGTGGTGAAATGTATAAAGTAATTCATATGACTTACCCATACTAATATATTTCCATATCCTAAGTAATCTTTCTATCTATGAATATTTGGCAATTTATATAATATTTGCAAACTATAAAACGTTTACATGAATAATTTACAAATTTTTGATTATTTTGCACTTTTAATTTGCTTAAATTGGTATAATTATTTTTATTTTATATATTTAAAGTGTTGCTAGAAAGTAACGTCTAAATTTAAAAAAATCTTTTATTTTAATTTTAAACCATGAAATAAGTACTTTATAAAATCGTTTTTGGCCGATATTAATAGAGGTGTAATTAATGAATCAAATGAGCTTTCTAAAAAATATGAATATGAATAGACTTCTATTTCAATAAATGATATAATTAAACATTACATTTATGATATTCAGGTAAATTAAACTTATTTTAACTGTAATCTCAATTGGATCAATCTAATCACATTTCGATTAATAGTGTGACTGACCTGAGACTTCATGCTCTCGAAAATTTATCCCATCAATTATAATTAAAAAAAAAATAACTATCGTCCATCTAAGTCTGATATATTTTGGTCTAATCGCTATTGTATCTAGCAAGATATAGTATATGAGCATCATTTCTGCTATTTAGAAAAGGTTTTGTTTTATTTTATTTTATATCAGCATATTTTATATAAATAATGTTCAGTGGTGGTAAATTGTGCACTCTAACATATCACAATATATTATGATTAGTAACTAACCACAATTATAACAGTGACCAATCTGCCAGTCAGATCACTTATTGAACACATTTGCTGATAGAAGTTCATATTGCAGCAATTATAATTTTCCAAAGTACAGTTTGGCTGAGTAAACAGTTTGGCAATAATGTGGAACAAACAACATTTGCATTGAACAGAAAATTCATTATTAATTGGTTATTATATTGATTTTATCTAGTTATCAGTGTTACTTCTCTAAAAAACGGTATTTCAGAACTGATAAAGAAACACAATCATAATTTGATTATTTTGTTTAAATTAATATCTATAAGTGTGTTTTTATTCTTTTTTCATTAAATAAATTTCAGTTTGCAGCCATGACAACAGAATACTGGCTTATATCTTTACCTGGAGAGCGGAACCCACATCAAGTGTTTGAAGACTTGAACAAAAATTTATCTAAACAAAACAATCTATCTGTCAACTTTAAATTTGCTATTCCAACAGATCTCAAGGTATGCATTTCCTTTAATTTTGACAATGTCATAAGTCCGGGAGAGTAATCATTGTATTTTGATGCATATTTCAAAGGAGTTTCAAGAAAATCTAAATTACTAGAGAACGTAATACTACTTTTTAGCAACTAATTAAAAGGGGATTTTGTCTCTCACTTATGATTTTATGCTTCTTTTTGGCGTTGTCTCTTTGGTAATTGAATCTGTTCTTGACAGTAAATCGTAAAAGCGTGTTTGTTGAATTAAATGTATATTAATCAGTATTAAAACTGTTTACGATTAACTATTGAAGTAGTTTAGTATACCTGCTAAGTAGTATAATATTTGCTTCAATAGTATTTAAATGTAATGCATTCAAATTGGCATTTTTTAAAGGATGAAAGCAATTAATAGTGGGTTTCACATTCTTGTTAAGTTCAAAAAGTAGGAACATACTCCAATGTGGGTAATGACACCAGGGTAGAGACGAGCTATGGTGCAGGCATTTTAGTCATTGCATTATTTCACAACCACCTTTGTGTATTTACTGTGAGTGGTTTTCCTATAAAATTGTTTTCATTAACTTTTCCCTTTATCCTTATTTCTTAAAGATACATACTTGTGTTCATTGGGATATTAATGATATCCCAATTTGGAATGTTCTGAATATGTGCTAGTTTTATGTGTTACTTACTTTATCTAAGCTCTTATTTCAACATTATTTCACTCCCCTTGTGAAGTGACGGTGTGCTGCGTCACTAAATATATCACCGTTAATGTTTTACTGTTGGATTGACAAGTTTTAGTTAATCTTTACTGTTATTTTTTTACTTTTTAATATAAATGAATGATATCTACGATTTTCGTTCTCTAGGTGGGAACATTGGATGTCCTTGTTGGCTTGTCGGATGAATTGGGCAAATTGGATGCCTTCACTGAAGGGTGAGTTCTTCAACTATTCAATTTTCAATTGTTGAGTCAACTATGTGGTGGCCTATTCAGAGAATAATGAATAGCAATCGGCCGTGATTTGACACATAATATTATGTATTTGGTTATTTTTAGACGCAAAAGGGTTTTACATAATATTGTTTCTTTTGGATAAGCAAATAAAACCTTACTTTATAATCGCATAATTTGTGTCACCGGGATGAAAGTAATCCATAGTTGTAACCTTTAATTTCCGTTGTTTGTGTTAGGGTTAGATTATATTTAATTTAAAATGGTATTTATATATTTCTCGAAACTTTCAACATGCATGCCCTTGTTTAAAAGTCAAAGCTGCCTATTTATTAAGAAAGGCTTTCGTATTATTTGATTTCATTCAGTGTGACGCATAAGCTAGCTCAGTACATGGGAGAAATTTTGGAAGAGCAAAGGCACAAATTGGATGACAATCTTAGTATCAATGGAAGTAAGTTTACTTGTATTTTCTCTGATGAATCAATTTGTGTCATATATTTAGAGTGCCAATTTGTTTTCTGTTCTACCCGTACTCTAGCTCTGTTAATAATTTCATTTCTGTCTATCGTACGGCAACTTGTTATAATATGTCCAGTCATAATGCCGCCACTCCCTTGATTTGACCATTGCAGTGGATATCGCCTCCTACCTCACCAAGTTCCAGTGGGACGCTGCCAAGTACCCGGCCAAACAGACATTGAAAGGCATCTTTGATGTCATTGCTGAGGTAGCATAGTTTTCTATTGCTTAGCTGACGAATAGTCTGGCGTGTGTTAGCCGATTAAATTAGAGCCTAGCCTTTCTATATCATTGGCTCTATCTATGCTATTATACTTTTAGGCTTTGGCCGAAGGTTCATTTTACCTCAAATTTAAACTTGTATAATTTTATCTAACAAGTGATTTGAATCAGATATTGTAATGATTTCCCTTTAAATAAATGACCATTTTGTAATTTTGGGTTGAAATTGGGCCTTTCTGTCGTGTTTCTGGGATATTTCTATTGATCATAAAGATAGACAGATTACAAGGGGCAGGGTTTTGCTTTTATGTTGAATCGGAGAACTCATTGAAACCCCCTACGTCTAAGAATGTGTAACAATGGAACAGTGTTAATGTCCTTTTTGGAATATTATGTTACTGCAACTCGTAATGAAACCAGACTCGTGATTTGTTATTTAGTCAATAGTTAATCTATTGAAATTGCCCTTTTCATGTGTGATATTGCTTATATCACGCACGGTCGTGGTTAGTGACTCCTTCCATCCTTTTACATTGTATACGTATGGATCGTGTTACTCACTGCAGCAAGTCTCGAAAATCGATGTGGAGCTCAAGGCCAAAGCCCAGGCGTACAACTCTCTCAAGGGGAACCTCCAATCATTGGAGCGAAAGCAGACGTGAGTGAGACATGCATACTTCCTGTAGAGGTAACCAACTAATACATACATTAGCGCATTCAATAATCTCCCCTGTTTTCCATCTTCAGAGGGAGTCTTCTCACACGGAACTTGGGTGATATTGTCCAAAAGCACCAGTTTGTCACGGATTCCGAGTACTTGACCACGTTAGTTGTCGTTGTGCCCAAGTAAGCAAGCAAGCTGGCCAGCGGGGCTTTGGTTCTCATGAAGTAGTGTGGATTAATTATGGTTGCTTTGTCGCTTCCCTTTTTTTAGAGTCTTAGTGACCGACTGGAAGACTAAATACGAAAAGGAGTTGACTGACATGGTTGTCCCGAGGTCTTCCGAGTGAGTACCCCTTTAATATTAGGAGGCCGATTATTACTCCAACTCCTACACAGATCCATGTATGCGCCATTGGCTATTCCTGTAATGGAAGCTGTATTGTCATCCCTTCCTCCCCTCCCAACACCTCGAAGGCAATTGTTTGAAGACGCTGACCACGCCCTCTTCTCGGTAACGCTCTTCAAGAAGATCGAAGACGACTTCAAACACCGCTGTCGGGAAAACAAGTGAAGACTTACTTACCTTGTTACTATTCACGTATACGAGTGTCGTGGCCTCTTTCTAGTCCCCTTAATGTCTTACGTATAAAAAGCATATTTCCCTCTCATTAACAAAGGCCTCCTTGTTGGACGGCTAAACCAGCTTTGGTGATATCAATAAGGGAAATGTTATGTGTATATCAGAATTATGGAAATGACACACTAAAATTCGTTGCTGAGAATAATGTTCTTGATAACGCTGTTAGGGTGACATACTTTTTGTGGGCTAATTATCTTGCACAACTCTGCGCCAGGACTTGGTTGAAAGGTGCTATACTTTGTGAATGCCATCAATTAATGTTGTATGAAATAGGCGTTTGCGGTATATTTCGATAGAAATTAGGAATGCTAATAATAAAGGAACTTGTTGAGCTTTAGCAATCATTTGTGGTGATCTCACTGTATATGAATAAAGAAACATAATTATTAAAACGTTTATAAACAGCTAACAAAATATAACAACTAACACATCCTAGTCTTTCTATTAGTGGCGTTGTCTTGGGTCCACAAATTCTCTCATATAATCTCAATATTTTCGTGGCAACATCAAGATGTTAAAATACTGCTATTTGTTTTGTTTAGATTCATTGTTCGGGATTTCACATACAATGAAAATGCCATTGAAGCCAGTAAGAATGAGATCTCCAAGTTGGAATTGGACAAAAAGCGACAATTTGTGAGTTGGAACTGCTTTGTGTACTTAGTGTTATTAACATGCTGTATATGTATTTGTAGCCAGCATGTTATGCAGTGTGTTTTTCTAGTCGAAGTTAGACTTTAGACAGTTGTTCATCCTTTTCGTGAAATTATAACGGTACTCTTTTACTACAATATGTCGAAATATATTCTGCATAACAATCACGGCTTGATGTTACTGGTTTGATACACAAAAAAGGGTGATTACTGTAGCGTGTATTTTGTTGGTTTTAACTACTTTACATGAAATATGTCGACAAAATCGATATGTTAGGATTATGCAAGCCACGCGTAAAAATTATGTACTAAGCAGCAGAATATGTCGGAAAATTTCTACGTTTTAGTACTTGCGTGTGATTGACCCATATTATTCTTAGATTAAAGATATTGTAATGCCTTGATTGGCACACTGAAATCACTGATTAGCGCATTACTTTGGTCTTTAATAAATTATAGTTTTGATAGTAAAGTAATCTATTTTATTGTTATAGATTATATGTCATGATTCCGTGTAGAAAAATACTTAGCATGGGGTATTTTTAGATATTAAAATCATATTACACATCTTGGTGCATTGATGCGTAACTGATTAGTTCATTACATAAATAACTTAAATAAAAACCACTAACTTACTCAAGTGTACTATTATGACTTGAAACGCAGCTTAAGACTGTAATACTTGGCCGGATTTGAGGCGTAAATCAACTAGAAATGCAATACTAATATTTTTATTCCTCTTACACTGAAATGCTATATATCACCCGAATACAAAGTTTTAAAGTGGCGCGCTTGTCATTTTTCAAAGCCATCGATTCTATCCTCTATAGAACATATATTTTGTGTGTTTTAGGCACCCTTGTTCCGTTGGCTCAAAGTCAACTTTGGTGAAGCCTTCTCTGCTATGATCCATGTGAAAGCACTCAGGGTCTTCGTGGAATCCGTTCTCAGGTATACTCCATTTCATGTCTCAAAATATCTTGCGTATCGTTGCTCATAGATGGCCGGCCGAATGAGCTGATTTTTACTGCAGAGATAGCAAACACATATATAAGTAATTGCCACTGGACAGGTGGTATTTTATTTTAACATAGCCACTGATGAGACCAGAAATAAATTTCATTGGATAAAAATCTAAAATAATCCTGAATATATACATGAATACTAGTGAGCTATTTTTAT
>JAYRBW010102980.1:0-19243 GCA_036023295.1 Invenusta paracnida
TTTAGTGCATACGTATACGCCATACACAGGACCAATATATTATGTAAAAAATAAATATTTCTATTTCTAATTTTTTTTGTGTAATTTATTAAATGTTTTTAGAAAAGTCATAAAGTTTTATCAAAATCGGATGGTCATGTAAAAAATTGTGATAAAATGAAAAGCTAAAGGGTCTAAAAGACCCCCCCACGGTAGTGCGCGTGTTAAGCAAGCAGTTGTTCAAAATGAGAAGCTCGAACAACTTTTGCCTGAGCCATTTCCCGGAAGTTTCTCTCAGTGGGTAGCTGATAATGTGGACCATAATATTGCTACTCTTGATGGAAGTGGTTCCTTCCATGGAATGGGAGTTATGGTTATTTCTACTCCCACAAAAAACAGTTCTGGCAATTTGACCAATCAAAAAAGTATTGAAAGATCAAAGATTATCAGATCTGAGGCTCTCATTATGAATAAAGGAATTCCTATCAAATTTTACCAAGCTCTACGGAAACCTTCACTCTTCAGTTATATCATGAAACCAGTAGTGGAGCTACAAATGCCATATACACTGACAGAGAAATTTAATTCTGATCTTATTTGGCACTCAATCTCTATGTTTGATGACTTATCTCCAAAAAAACCATGCTGGTCTGGGTTCATGCAGAGCTTGTCTACTGGAACAGATTTTCTTAAATCTGAACCTTTTTTCTTGCCTCTCATTGATCTCAAGTCAACTGATGAAACCTGCATATACTCTACGTTATCATTTGTAGAAGACCAAGCAAAGAAGTTGAATATAACAACCCCTTGTATCACATTTGACCAGCCACTGTGGCTGAAGGCAATTGAAATTGTTCTTTCAAAAGAAATGAATATTGTTTGTCGCTTAGGAGGCTTCCACACAATCATGAGCTTTTTGGGTAGCATTGGCACATTGATGTCTTCATCAGGTCTATCTGAGCTATTAGAAACATGCTACGGCAGTAACTCAGTCATTCACATGATGAGTGGAAAAGCGGTTGCAAGAGCTCTTCGTGGACACATTCTTGTTGAATCCGCTTTAATGACTATACTTTTGAAAGTCATTGTTCCACAAAGCTTTATGGATGATGATCAAATCTCACAAACAAACTTTGTGAAACAAGAAGACATTGAATCCATACATGATAATGTTAAAAAACTTATGGAAGGTACAATTAGTCTAGATGAAGCAATTACGTGTACATCATTTGACCACTTGAATAATGGATTTGAACTTTACAAGAAATACTTGAAAAATGTCTCACGCACAGCAAAATTGTGGTTGCAGTATTTGGACTATATTTCTGTTTTGAAATTATTTATCAGAGCTGAAAGAACTGGTGACTGGAATATGCACCTTGTAGCCACTACACAAATGATCAATCTGTTTGCAGAAACTGGTCATAACAATTATGCTAAATCAAGTCGACTATACCTTCAACTGATGTACGATCTTTCAACAAGTCATCCTTGGATCTACGATCAGTTCATCTCTCACGGATATCACATTGTCAGGAGGTCTGAAAGATTTTGGGCTGGCATATCTACGGATCTTGCGATTGAACAGCTTTTGATGAGAACATTGAAAAGTCGAGGTGAACTTACACGGGGTCGCGGATTTACAGAATCAGTGAGAATTCTCTGGATATACAGTATGCACCGGTGCGCTGGAATCCATCAGTCAATGAGTGAATTTACTGAACTACAGGTAAGCAACAACAAGCAACACGTTGAAATGAGAGTCAGCAGAATTAAACGCGATAGTGAGGATATCAACAAAATGGTTTCTTGGTTGCAGAGTCATAATCCCTTTGATGATACTGATCAAACATTACATTCCTTGTCCTCTGGACAAGCATCAATTGATGAAAAAGATGGTATCAACTGCGATAATGTAGAAGATATTGGAATCATGATATAGAAGAAAATAGACAACAAGACTTACATGGAAGTATCAATGAAAAGAGCTTATCAAGTAAAGACTCTTGACTATCTTCGAAAAGGAACAAAAATCGTAGATGAAACCATACACATAGATCCAATGCTACTGTTTTCCAGATTGTTAATTCAAATTGAAAGGAGTGACAATATTCAGGCCCTCTTTGCTTATTAGTTATCTCCTATACCAACTTCTCTGTTTAAAGATGACATGATGAGGAAAGGAAACAAATCATCACTAGCTTCACTTTTGAAGGATGGTATGACACCAGTAGATTTTTCTGAGCTAACAAATGCCACTTATGTTATAGATGAAGGTGCATTATTACATCGTGTATATTGGAAAACAGGCTCTACATACAAGGAGGTTGTAAGTCAGTATGTAAGACACGTGAAAAATATATATGGTGATAGATCAACTGTTGTCTTTGATGGATACTCTGCTTCAACAAAGGATCATGAGCACAGGCGTAGAGAAGGTGGACGAACAGCTGTTTATACGAAGATTGCAGAAGATTTGATAATCCGAGACAACCATCAGACTTTTTGACAAATGATGCAAACAAGACCCAACTTAGAGCAATGTTGATGAAACGTTTGATAGAAGATGGTCATGATGTATATCAAAGTGACAGTGATGCGGACACGATGATAGCTGAACAAGCCTTAAGAATTTCTGCTTCTTTACATAAGACGGTAGTTGTGTCAGATGATACTGATGTATTTATATTACTCATTCATTACTGCGAAGTGAAAGTGCTGCTACATGAACATGATATCTACTTTCTTTCAGAAGCTACTAAGAAGTCGAAATCTGGTTTGCAAGTCTTCAAAATTCGTGACATTGTGGAAAGTATTGGTCAGTTAATATTGAAAAATATTTTGTTTCTGCATGCATGGAGTGGTTGCGATACCACTTCCGTCACATTTGAACATGGCAAAGGAGCTCTTTTGAAACAGATGAAGAATAATGAGGAGATCAGATCAATAAGCCAGCTCTTCTATTCAACTGAAGCTAACACAGCAGAAATTTCAACTGCAGGAAAGAAGTTATTTGTCATAATGTATGGCGGGAAAGATGAGAAACTCAATAATCTAAGATATAGTCGCTATATGTCATCAGTAGCATCTTTAAATCATGGTGTTCGTCCAGAGAAGTTACTGCCAACAGGAAATGCTGCCAAGTATCATGCACACCGGGTGCATCTACAGGTCTTACAATGGAAGCATCCTTTACATTGGTCATAAATCCTGAGAATTGGGGATGGAAGTATGAAGATGACAGGTTCTCACCTATAATGACAGACATGGAACCAGCACCTCCTGAATTATTAAATGTTATATGGTACAAATGCAAGAAGGCATGCACTGCTACATGCTCATGTAAGAAGAATGGATTGAAGTGTGTTTCAGCATGCACTTTTTGCAATGGACTTTGTAACAATACTGAACCTCATTCACTTGGAATAGAAGAAGAATTTGATGATAACAATGCTCCTGTTGAAATATACAGAAATATATTTGATATCTTTAGTGTATAACTAACCCAATATTTTCTACTTTTGACATGATATTTAATTTTGATATGTTTAATGTATAAAACAATACAATAGTTAATTCTACTTTATATTATATGATATTTGATATGTATAATGTATAAAACAATACAATTAATAGTTAATTCTACTTTATATTAATTATATGATATTTAATATATATAATGTATAAACAATATAAAATATTCTACTTTTGACTTGATATTTGAATTTTGTTTTGGCAGTGAGCATGAAAATACAGCTTAACGATTTAAAAAAGCATAGGTATTAATATAGACTTCGAGACATTTAATTGACTTTATATGGGTCGGGTGACCTTATTTTAATTACTCTTATTATATCTCTCTCCTTAAAAGCTTTAATTTGATATGTCACATGTCTAGGTTTCCAATAATTATTTTTTGAAGTTTTATTTGTTGCTAATATTGTTTTTTAAATAATCATAACTTATTCCGCTTAAACCGGATTTGGGATATTTTGTTCCTGTCAAGGTTCTGATATTACATACAAATTAACAGATTTAAAATATTTGTATTTTTAATAGATTTAAATTGATATGTCACATGTCTAGGATTCCTATTTAATTAATTTTCGAAGATTTTTTGGAAATATTGATTTTTTTAAATAACTACAACTTTTCCCGCCCAAACCGGATTTTAGCGGACTTTGGATATTTTGTTCCAGTCAATGTACTGATGTTTCATGCAAAAATTCAGCTTTACACGATTTTTTTCTGGGTCAACACTTAATTTGACTGGACTAATCGTCGTAGCATGGAATCTATACAAAATATACTTAAATTTTAAATTATATATTCAGCGTATTTTAGAAATTACTGTTTTGACAAAAACACTAATATCAACTTAATATTAATGACATATACACAATAATTCTTTCCATTTAACACTACACCTATACAATCATTTAAACATATTTTTCTTTGATATAATCTCTATTTTATTTGTGAATAAGATAAAAAAAAATTTTCACGATAAAAAATGTATTTTCCAATAAAACAATATTAATCAAGAAGGCTGACAAAAATAATCATCAGAAGAAGAAACACTTTTAATCATAATTAACCACTTTCTAAAAGGTACATGGATACCATTTTAAAGTTTGATTGAGTAATAGTTATACAATGGAGCCTTAATTCAAATTATTAAATTAGGACTAATAAGACAGGTAGAATGTTTGACTACTTACAATGTGCAAATATTTATAAAAGTAAATTATGGCAAAAAGAAAATTTAAGAAAATGCAATATATAGTTTAATATATTCGAATGCATATTATATTATTATGTAAGAGTTATAGTTTACCATTTATTTGTAAAATTTTAATATTAAATTAAACTTAATAATATAGGTATACGCATATATCCGTATATTAGTAAATATAAACAGATTGTTGACGATTTATATTTAAGAATTTTCTTATCAAAGCAATGTTCTAATACAACCCAATTCTCACTTCAATTTTAAAAATAAAAGATTACAAATTCACCTACATTTTTTCACATTATTTATCCATATCTCGTATAATAAAGTATTCTAATTTATGAATTCAGATATAAACAGCTAGTGGGAATAGCATTCATAGCAAATATTTGCGACAATATTAATCGAATTACACATGTTCAATTTGAATGAAATTAAACAAATCTAAATGCCCTAAATTTTTATTTGTCATTGCATGTTTACGGACTTGAATTGCAAATTTCCAATTTGAAGTAGCTAAATTTAAACACACTCACTAAATTTCTTTCAGATTTGCCTGCACAATAATTTAAATTTTACCGGAAATATATATATATTATTCAGTTTCAATTTTCCGAAAATAGCCTTCAGCCATAAAAAAATTTAGTAATTAAGCTGTAATATTTAAAATAACAAGTTTATAATAGCTTATAATTTAAGTCTTCGTCATTTTTGAAGTCATTGGTCAATGCATATCAGAATAAATTGAGCTAAATCGGCAAGCTAACATAAGTTACAGGAAATACCTAACCAACAAATTAAATTAATTTAACACGGAACAAAGTCAGAAACAAAAAGCAGGCTTACTTACCTTACGCAACGATTTCTAAGAACTCTTGGGCAACCGTGTATCACAGCTGCCCATTTGGAGGAGACTGATATCGCATTGGAAAGGGAATCATCATCGAGGTAAAATAAGATTCGTTCCAGTGGCAAGCTTGGTAACTTTCCAATTAAATCGCAGTAATGGATGGCGGAGAGCGTGCTTAGTTCATTGGTGGTGATTCGTGGAACAAGTTTGGCGCAGAATTTTCGCCGACTCGGGGGACTTAAACGATCGTATCCGGCTATGAGATCATCAACATCTGTGGAGCTGACAGCATTGGTTGCGGCTAGGAAAGGGGCTCCACCTTCTCGGATGTTTGAATCAGGGAGCATGGTACCTGACAAGGTTCAGTCGTCTAACTTTAGAAAAAGGACACCGAAGCATGTTACGTACGTAGAAAGCAAACCAAATTTCATATTAATATATAATGAAATTATTATTTTTGCTGTATATCATATATGTATGCAAACATTTTTACCGAAAAAAATTTTAAAATGTGTATTTTAAGCCCAATATGCAATTTGTTGTAGAAATATATGAACGAAAAGGATTGATAATGTAGCTTAGAAGATTAGGAAATTTTTGAAAATTGTGAACATCTAATAAAAAATTAATCAATGATAGTCATTATGTTGTTTAATATGAATAATAGTAACACCTAAGTATATGTAATTCGAAAGAGTGAATAAAATATACGAGTATTATTGAACCGAAATAAAGCAGGGACTTAATATGTACGTATTACAAAAATATTGTGAAAATCGAAGTTCAAAATAAAGAGACGAAAGTAGTTGTATAATTTAGGAAATAATATATTCTTTCATATCAAAAACTAATATTGAAAATGGTATTTACACATATATATTATTAATAAATGTATCGCATTAAATAATTATAAATATAGTAAACAATTTAAACAATGAACTGATTATTTAATAAAAACAAGAATATAAACACATTTATCTACCCAGCTGTTTGATTTACTTATTTACAAATTGGAAAAGACGTGATAAGGAATACATATATTAATTTAACATAAGACTTAAATTGTAGTTTTTATATATTTAAAATAAAGTAAGTTTTATTATAATAATGAAAACATCAAATACAAATTATTTATAGTATAACTTATATAAAATTGTGTCCCCGGAAAAAGCCTTAGTTGCAGAAAGCTTGGAGTGTTAAACTAGTTAAATATTTTTGCTTTTATTTGAATTTTACAGAAGAGAATTTCTATTATATTAAGACTCCCAGAAATTCATCCATAAAAACGATTAACTGTATCTTCAACATAATACGCCCATATACGAATACTATTTCAATATTAAATGACTTGAAAGGGCATATCGTATTTTAATAATAAATCTTGTCAATTAGCAAGCACGATATTTTAGTATTAAAATTACTAAATTGTTAAAATTTAGAATAATAAATTTGAGTTCTATATTGTGGTACAATTTCGTAAAAAACAAAACATTTTTACATATTACAATAAAATTTAAATACAGTTTATAAGAAAAAAGCTAGCAAAAAACAGCATTTTGAAATACTGATAACTATTACATATAACTATTTAATCACAAAACTAGCAAATAAATGAAATAATACATTTTGTCCATGACCATGTAAACAAACCATGTAAATATGCAACAAAAATAAGTTTCTACTAATGATTAATTACTAAAACTTATGAAATATGTTTTAAAAACACTTTGTATAACCCATTGCAAAATATAATGCAAGTTAATATATGTATAACATGAAACCAACAAAAAGCATCAAGAGTAGACTATTAGGTAAAGAATAACGACATAATTATTAAATAGCCTGGATTTATTTTATAGATAAAAATGAGCTGTACAATATATTATCGTAAATGAATAGAAGAGGTTCAAGTTAAAAACTTCTTATAGCTCAAGAAAAAATGTTTAGGAGGCATTGAAAGAGAAAAAGTTGTAATGATGAAAAAGGTGCAACATTAAAACAGTATGTAAGAATACAAAGCGAATATTTATATATCAGATTTCAAGATGCACGGTAAGGATGTATAATAAAATATTTATGTATTTATCAAGTATATAACAAACGTAACAATTAAATAAATATTATAGTTTTTAAATAAGTCACAAACAATTTTAAATTTAATAAAATACAGGAATTTAGGTACCGGAGATACGCAACGAAAATTACTGAAGGTGTATGAAGAAATTATGGTAGTAATGTGCAAAATGAGTTACTGCTCTAGCATAAACTTATAAAATAAAATCCCGATGTTTGATTTTATTGAAAAATGACAGTAGCAATAGGTTGAAGTGCATGAAGCAGAGAAATAATTATATGTATTTAAGAATTATAATCTGTTAAAAATTAATTAAAGGAAAAATTCTACAAAACATCTGGTTGCAAATGAAGTACATTATATATGTATGTATAACAAAATACTTATTAAAAAGTCATTTAATGCGAGTATGACATCTTCATTAACGCAAAACTTAAGGTTGAAACAATGAGTATATGTACAAAAAAAGAAAAGTCGATGAAATTGATGGGCGCTACGCGAAAGAGTATGTACACATGAAGTATAATTGAGAAAATAATCTATAAATGGTATCACATGATTTGATTCTATGGATTAACTCAACAGTCAATATTATATACTTATTGAAAGTATTTTGGGATTATTGTTGAAAAAAACAGTTATAGTTAAAAGCAAGTGCAGAAATAATTATTTGAAATAGAGGGTGTGATGTTATGTGAGAGCAGAGTAATCGAATAAAATAAAATAAAGCATCCAGATAACATAAACAGGTATAGACATAAAGAAATAGCGTTGTAAGTTTATGTGGTAAAGTTATGAATTCTGCTCTGAATCCCATCCGTTGTCCTTGATTAAATGGGCGACTTCGACAATAAACTTCCCCTCCTTGTACTTTTGGCTAGGTTCGAAGGCTCGTTCATATTTCCAACCAATCAGGGTGTGACAGCATTCACAGATAATGTCCGCCACTGAGTGCAAACCCGTGAGTAGTTCACGCTCTTCGTGGCCTCCACACACAACGTTGACAACATTCTCAAAGAGATAGGCGCGACCCTGACTCCCATAGAAAGACTTGGAAATTAGGTCTTGATGGCGGGCGATGTTGGCGCGACAATGAAGACAGCTGTAAGTGCGCTCTTCAGCCCCCGATTGCTGATGATCCGTAAGGTAGACTTGAAATGTCTTTACCATGATATTCACATTGTAGGCTTAATCAAATTAGTTTTATTAACTGAAACCGTTTACCTGAAACAGGAGATTAAGTTTATGTAATGTGAATGATCACCCAATGGAAAAAGTAAAATATCTAGAGAAAAATACTTTAGATAAATTATGATATCTAAATAGTCTCGAACAAGAACTTAATGGAAATAAAGATAACTGAATTATTTTACTCCCAGTAATTCTTGATTAAATTTATTTAGTATGAAATATAACTGCACTTTACAATATGTTTTATCTTGTACACAACAAATGTTTTAGAAAAGAATGGTTTTGTTTCATTTATTTACACCAAATATTGAATAATAATATTTAACATCAATCAATATGTATACATATATATAAATATGTTTAGAAAGTATAATAAATAATGTTTATAATAATAGCTGAGTTTAATAACAATAACCAAGCAAGGGACCCAATGTTTGTTAGATTTCATTACCGGTAAAAGTTAATAAAAAATTATTAAATATCAGGAGTTGATTATATCAACCTAAATAGATAAATAGATTGCAAATAAGTATGGTATAATTAAACATCCATAAAAATTTGGCACAATGTAAGATATATTAATGTGTGGTATATTTATTAGTACATAGATTTTTCACTTAATTGAATAATATGATGACCTGCCATCATATAATATTTAACAAAAAAGGCAACTTTCAAGAAATATATATCTGTTTTTACCATGTAAGCATTAACATTACAGAATATTGACTATTAAATTGTCATAAAAATTCTATTAGATTAGAAAATTGTGAATATAACATGAAAGTGGTAGTGACATCATAAACTTTGTATGTAAATACAATGTTCAATAGAAATATGCACTAAAAAATATTCATTTTATGACATAAATAATGATACTTAATATATTGTTGCTGAAATTTGTTTTTTATTTCTAAAAGCAAAGTTTGCTGCATAACATAACTGCATTGATATGTTTTCTATGTCTTATTGATTGCTCTGATATATAAGGATATAAAACAGATTACATTTATTTAATATTTGCATTTGACTAATTTTACATTTATATTTCCAACACTTTCAAAGCTTATATATTTATATTTAACATTATTTTCAATTAGATATCATCAAATTATACATGTAAGTAAAATAGATAATAAACCAATAATAGTAATAACTAAATAGCTCTAGTTTCAAAAGTAGTAAGTAGGGAAAATTTTATAAAAAATAACTATATAATCATTTTCATAGTTTTATGCACTTCATGGAAAAAAGTCTAATATAGAAAAAATAATGTGAGTATGAAAATATTTCCATTTTTCTTTAAGAAAAATGAAAAAAAGTTAATTGAAGCAAATTGAGCTAGAATAACTTACATACATGTTTTTTTAATAATGTAAATTTAAACTTGTGTGCGTTAAAATATTTGATTATATAGTCATTTTTGTAAAATGAATTGATATCAAATAAAAACTACATCCGTGAAAAAATGAAAGACAAGAAGCAATCTCCTCAGACAAAATATAGATAAAATTGATGATATATAGTTCTGTATTTAATTTTAATTAAATTTATATAAATACTTAATTTTCATACATTTAAAAAAGCACCAAGAATAAACGGTTACGATGCTTGTTGTAAAAAAATAAGAGAACATTTTCTTGACAGTGATATGAATTCAACCATATAAACTATTTTATTGAAAACAATTCTAACTATATGTATATTCATGGGAATTTCATTGCTTTTGTAAATATGAACCATTCACAATTTTTTTTGAATTTTGTAATTTATATACCTATATTATATATTATTCTGTATATGCATTTTAACAAGTATTGTAACCATTAATTCTTGGAAACTTTTTCGTTTTTTTAATGGCCGAACTATGCATCATCAATATTTTTTATATTTTGTCTTTAAGAAGTGTGTTGCTTAGCTTACACTATTGCAATGCAAAAAAGAATGTTAAGAAATGAGCTCCTCAAAAGCCAAAAGTTAAAATGATATTATTGGTATGTATTAAAGCCACCAAAGAAATTTACATAAAAACGGAATAAAGAAATAATTGTTACAATGCTTGCTTTTAAAAATTGCATAAATATATAAATTATAGAGTAACATCTGTATATTTAAATCAGAAAATTCATGGAAATAATTTAAATTGATTCATATTTACTATTTTATATTAATTAGCTTTTCTAAGGGGAGTTTCATTGTTTTTGTACAAATATTTCCAGAAATGTCCCGAGAAATTTTTATCTCAGATTTTTTATAGAATTTTTCAGTTTAGATAGGTATACAGATGATACTTATTGATAAATTATATCATTATGTATTTCCAATAATAAGCATCATTATTATCCTTTTAACCTTTTGATTTTTAGGAGCTTATTATTTGGTTTTCTTTTTTTAGTGATGCTTCCTTTTTGTGTTGATACTTATTGCATACTAGAATAATAAGATATGATATATGTAGTACATTTTAAACAGAAATCAATGGTCACAGCCTTAAAACAAGAATTTTATTTAAATATTTCTTTATTAATAATAAGCAAGATAAACATAATATTCCTGTAGCAAAAAATAGCATACAATAAGATCATAGAAATTAATCAGTATATATATAGACTGGCTATCTTAAAAATGGCACAACAATTTTAGGAAATAATATTGTGATAAAAATATAGATCTATTCTAGATTTTTAATTACCACAATAAAAAAGACTAGTAAAAATACAACATATATATATATTTTCAAAAATGTAATAGTTAACTCTGGAAAAGTGCATATTTCATTTAAATAAACAAAACTTTAAAGTACATATGTAGGTTTTTTAATTGTTAATTTAATCTGATAAGTGCATATTACACTTAACTGCATCGTTTTTTTCATTCCCACGCATTTGCACTTTACTGGAGTTAACTGTAATACACCTCCAACAGTTATTTACAACACGCCATAAAAATTAACACTTTTACAGATAAATTAATTTTGTCAAGTTAATTTAAAGGTTATTTGTAAATAATGGTCATATTGCTATACTAGCCACTAAATTACATCATATGCAGGCAATGTCTCTTTCTGCTTACCCACTCAGAGGAGGCATCAATCACTCTTTCTGTTTCCCTACACCTGTAGTTAGTGCACTTAGGATGAGATATTGATTCATTTATCTGTCTCTTTTCACTTGAGTAGTCATACAGGTGACAGTTAAGCAGCTTATATGAATCCAACATCGTGCAAGGTGAATGTCTACCCATTAGAAGTGATTGTTAAATAGCTTATGTGCATCCCCCATCATGCATTATACATTAACTTATAATGTGAATGTCACCCCATGAGGGGTTTCCTGCATGCTATTGGTTCATGTGTGTTGGTGTATTAATTCTGTGCAACATCCTGGACAACAACCTTCTGATGCTGAACCTGCCAGAGGTCTTATGCGTGTCCAGAGTCTTGATGGTCTCTGGATAGTAACTCATGATTTCTGGCAGAATTTCACACAGGAATGTATTGATGATTTCCTAGACTCAATGCCAAGACACATTTAGAAAGTTTTTGCAGCTCTTGGTGGCCATATGAAGTACTGACAGACCAGTCAGTAGGTGAAGAAGTGAAACTGACATCCGTTTCAGTTTCTCTTCTTCACCTTCTGAGAATGGAACAAGACCTCTTCAGGACTACCCAATTCTTTATTGATGCCTCCTTTGAGTGGGGAAGCAGAAAGAGACTAATATGTAATTTAGTGCCTAGTATAGCAATATGACTGTTAATAACTGATAACCTTCGAATTAACTTGACACAGTTAATTTATCTGTAAGTGTTCAATTTTTTAGTGGGTGGCATAATTTTATGTCAGGAGTGTGTACTATGTTAACATATAGATAACATCATAAAATTATACATGTTGACCACAATCATAAAATGCACAATATTTTAGTTTGCCATTCTATGAATAAGATAATTTATTTTTAAAAGTTATTTCCAAAAAGCAAATCAATTAATCAAAATATACAAAATATATATTAAATGTAGAAGGCAATGTGAACAATGAAATATAGGAAAATGCTAACTAACAAGCATTTAGTGCAAGAGTATTTAAAGTGTATGTAGGCATAGAGTGGACAAACTTTCCATCCAAACAACAAAAATATATCAAACCTTTATATACCCATCCAAAAAAGGTTAAACTAAAAAACTGATGATAGCTAATAAGTAAATGTTAATATACAGTACACTGTAGATTTAATCACTTAGAGATTACAGTGATTTTCTAGGCTAAGGTCCTTTAAGCTACAGTGGTGGAAATAAGTTTATCACAATATGTAAATTTCATGCTTATTTATATTATTTATGGAATCCATTTTATCAATAAGTTTCAGCATTCAAAACATACTAAGAGACAGTATACTATGTTTAATGCTATAAAAGGGCCTAGTAAGTATCAACATATATAATTTTTTTCAAAGATACTGAAAATTATAATATGTAAATATGCACAAAAAAGTGATGAAAATGTTAACCTTTAATGTTGTAGATCAAAATTGTAAGACATTGTGAACTAATATTTTGTGGTAAAACTATTTTTATGAATCATACTTGCCAGACAATGAGGCATACTGTCTGCCAGCTGTTGACAGTACTCCTGAGGCAGCTCCATGCACCAGGCTGTCCTGATTGCTTCACGAAATTGAGCCATTACAGAAAAATTGTGCTTTTGAAGTTGTTTCTTGACAAAGTCCCACAAGTTTTCTATTGGGTTTAGGTTGGGGCTATTTCCTAGCCATTTAAGCACTTGAATATCATTTTCATGAAACCAATTTGTAACCAGACATGCTATGTGGCATGGGGCATTATCCTGCTGAAATATTCCAGCATGATAAAGCATATTTTGATATATATTTTGTTCATATCTATATTATATTTCATGTAGTTTTTCTTGTTTGAAATTACTCAGATTTGCATTGAAATGAATGTTGATAATATTTTTTTACTCCAAAGTGGATTCTTCAAATTGGTACAGGGTTCTGACCACAAATACCGATCTATGTTAGTGTAGTAAAACAAATATCTATGAGTATAGCCCTATTCTATAATAATGTGTAGATTTATTATTACAAATATCTTTTATGTATTAACTATAGGTACATGTACCCATAATATGATATACACATATGTATATTAGACATGTACCCAAATTTCATAATCCCTTCTTATAATAAAATTGTCTATTGCATAATCACACCAAACTTAGTCATACCATTGCATAACAACAACAATTATATAATTATGGTCCCATCGTTCATATTCATGAAAGCAACACTAAAACATAGTAGCATTTAACTTGTGTAAATTTGTTGCATATAAGGGAAGCTTTATTTCAAATAATTCTTTTATACATTATGCTCATATTTTATGCTGTATGCTGTCAAGAGTCCTGCTCAAACGACATGAATGTATATGATTACTTAAATTATATCCATCTTATGCAATCATTTGAATGCTATTTTAGAGCTTATGTAAATTGTAAATAGATATATACATATGAAAATGCAATATTTTATAAAATATAGTCCTGCATCAGTGCCGTAACCAGGATTTTCAAAGGGTGGAGGCATCATTTGAAAAGGGCACCATTTTATTTAGTATTTTTTGAATACCCATGTTTTCAAATTATACCAAATAATTCTGAAGGTGGGGCATTGGAGGAACATGCCTCAAATGCCTCATGCTAGTTATGGCACTGTGCATATAAGATCCTATGTGCTAAATGTGACCTGTTAAATTGTTTGGTAACACAATACAATTACACACAATAGCATATTATGACTCCTAGGTATATGATAGTACAATGAGAGTAGAGGTTTGTGCAGTAATCATTTGATGTTTAGAGTTGCCACTGAGCAGATTCATTTAGAGTCTAACATTTATAATTATTTAAATTTTAGGGCAGCAATTGAATAAAACAAGAAAGAAAACAATGCAGTTCTTTGGGGTTATTCTGGTTAGTGGATATCATAGTCTTCCATTTGAAAATGCCTATGGTTTACTGCACCAGATCTCCAGTGTGATATTGTTACTCAAGCCATGTCCAGAGATAGATTCCAAAAGGTTAAAAGTAATCTGCATTTCGTTGGCAACAACAACCTCATTCAATGGGACAAATATTCCAAAATTCGACCTCTCTATGACCATCTCAACAGAAAACTATCTTCTCAATTTGGTATATTTGTTGAAAGATTAAGTATTGACGAATCAATGGTACCATATTATGGCCTTCACTCAGGCGGAATGTTTATTATAGGAAAGCCAATCCGATTCAGATACAAGTTATGGTCCTGTACAGCACAGATGGTTACCCTTTTCAGCTAGAGCTATATGCAGGAGCAGCAGAGAATGGAAGAGCCTTTAGGCACTCCGTTGTCAAGTTGTCAATTGACTTCTGAAGTCAATTGATCAATTGAGAAGATGTCATGATGTGTACTTCGATAATTTCTTCACGAGCTATAAATTGTTAACATCTTTAGCCAGAAAGGGCATCATGGCTTACTTGTACAGTTTGGTCTCATAAAGCAAACCATTGCCCTCTGAAACAAAAATTCGTTCAGGAAAGATGAAAAAGGTGCTATCGATTAGCAATGAGAAGGGAAATTTCTTCATATGTGCTTGGAAAGACAATGCTGAACTGTCAACTTAGCAAGCAATTTCAAGAAAGTCATGCTATTACAGAAAGCCAGAGATGGAGTGTTAATTAAAAGGAAAGACATGAATCAACCTGTGCTCATAAAATGACACAACAAAAGTATGGGTGGTTTTGATGTTTTTGATCGTTTCCTTGGATAGTACCATCCTATACTTTGCAGCAAAAAGTGGTACCATAACCTCATCAACAATGCTTCAAATGCTGCAGTTGTGGCTGCATGGCGCCTACACCAGTACTCAAGTGGATCAGCTACAACACATCTCGCATTCAGAAGAGAACTTGCAGTACCTCTTCTAAAATCTTCAACAGGTCCCCAATTTCGTCATGGTGGACCAACTGCTCCTGTGCCTCATTGGGTGCAAGGTGACGGCCAGGACCATTACATTTCTTCGACTAACTAAGGAAGATGTGTTCACTGTCACAAGAACACAAAAAAGAATTGTGCTAAGTGTAACAAGTGGCTTCATGAAGTTTGCTTTGAAACATATCATGAGAAGTAACCTATTTGTATGTATACAATATGTTATTGTATGTACATGCATATAACTGTACATATCTATACTTAGTTTTGAACTATATTAGTTATTATCTATAATAACTGAAACTGCTATTTTACTCCATAATACATACAAAATAAAATATAACAAAGTATGTAACTTATTTTTACACTGTCATTCATGCAATGCTTATACTCCCTTGATTATTACACAAATGTTTTATCTATTTATATCCAGTAGGTATTGCCTTAGTCTTATGTTAACACATACAATAGCATGGAATATTCATAAATGTTATAGTAAATATATGTTTTAAATTATATGCATAGAAGCTGTTGTTTGTTTCTACTTACAAAAAAGAAAAGTAAAATAGCTAAAAACATTTAGGTTTTGTACTTGCTAGACACCAACGTTCCACTTATGGAACATTGTAAAAAGTACATAAAACATAAATTTTTAAATGAAACTTATAGGTTATCTAAATTAGACTTTCTATTAAAAAAGTCAAAACTTTATGTATTCTTAAAGTAGCATCGTGTAAATTGTAAATACTATTATAGCAAATTAAGAATATGAAATGCCTTGTCATTTAATCCTTCTTCTAAACTATGTCTAATGTAAGTGTAACATATTTTAATTTAATTATTAGTAGTATTTTTTTTATTGTAGTACATATAAAAAATTGTTACCTAGCAAATAGTAATAGAAAATGTATTTATACAATAAACTTGATCTAATAACTAAGTCAAAATAAACAATAAGCCAAATTTTTGAAGTTATATTATGCAGACATTATTTGAGAATCATTTTAGTAAGTTAGTACTAGAAAACACTACATACTAGTAATATGCAATTATAGGTATAGCCAATAACAGTCAAGAGCAACATTGAAGTTATTCTGCTCAATTGTAATTGCTTGATGATCTGGTTTCTGGTATTCTATAAATCGGGGAGCATGACCTGCATCTACACTTGCAAGCCATGTCATTATAACAAAAAAAAAACTCGCCCTGAAATTAGTATTTAATAGACAGTTAGTTTATAGATAGTTCATAGTTACACAATAAAATTAATTAATTTAATTTGTTGCCATGGGTGAGTGGGCAAATGACTTTTGCACCCCTGATTTTGTAGGTGATACTATTTCAATTCTATTATATTCATATTTTGTTACCTATCATCCAATTTAAAGACCATACATTTACTGTCAAGTAGTCTTTTCTGACAAAATTTGTTTAAAGGCAACATTTTGTAATAGGAAACTGCTATTGGTTCATACATGTCCTCATGTTTGAATGTTATTGGTATTGGTATGTATTTAACATTTTTTAATGTATCACTGGTTAATATTATTAATATATTAACTAGTACAGAACCCCCCAATTTACAGCCATTCTGCTTTATCAAAAGCTATTGAGTAAGGACAGAGCTTAACTGATTGAGAAATTTTGATTTATAGTAAGGATTGATTGCAAAATTAATGATACATTTTCTTAGTCCTTGCATATATGAACATGGAGGCAATATTAGAATTTGGGTACATTGACTTAAATAGTTGCAAACATTGGTTTTCTGAATTAAATTATTTCAGTGTACATTATTTCCATGACCATCAAATTTCAGCAGAGATGGTTGACAGGGTTTGCTTAGGTCTAGATCCTTTAACATATAAACAAAATAACATAAAACATAAAGGATATTGAAAAGTAAAGGAGTATATAAAGTAATTAGTATATTTATTGGTTGCACCTAAGCAAACCCTGTCAACCATTTCTGCTGAAATTCAATAGTTATGGAATCCTGCCTACACTGAAAAATCCTTTAATTCAGAAGACCATTGTCTTCACCTAAAAATATCAAATATAGCTCATAATAGTTCAAACTACAGTATAGTAATTAATGCAGCCTTGATAAAATAAAACAAATATGTACATAAAATTTAAAGAGTAAAGAATACTCTTACATAAAGACAGCATTTTATCCACATTAAAATTAAACATTTAACATATAAACAAAAATAACAACATAAAACATAAAGGATATTGAAAAATAAAAGAGTATATAAAGTAATTACATATTTATTGGTTGCAGTTTATTGTCATACCCAGGAACAAAATCAATTGTTAATTTTAAGAACAAAAAATAAAAGATTTAATGTGAAAACATCCCATTATTGATCAGCTTGCACCAGACATAAACTTGCAGTTTATTTTAATAGTTTAATTTGAAGTTAAATTTTATAGTTAACAGTTTATAAACACATAGATTAAAAATTATATTATAAGTATGGAAAATTATACATGGAAAATCATACATGGAAAATACAAGAATCAGAAAAATCAGATATACAATTACAGTTTATAAAAAAAGAAATGAAAAATGACATTGCCTTAACTTTTTAAGAAGTGTTAAAAACCCACAGATAATGGTAATTTCTAAAAAAAGCAAAACCACAGGAATTGAATAAAAAATGCAGTTGCAGTTTTACCACTGGAGTGGTAACACTACAATTCAAATATGCTGGGCCAAATGATCATACTGTTTATATAAAAAGTCATGATAATTGCTCTAGTCACTTAAGTAATACAAAAAGTTATTTTACTGAAATAAGTGCAAGAAAATAGTTATGCATGTTTCAAATTTTCTTATGCTCATTTCATGCTTCATATTTGTTTTGACATCAATCAAGTTTGTAAATAAAAGTAAAATCAAATTTGAGTACAAATAAACAGAATATTTCATTTCAACTGGGGGCTGTTTCTCGAAAAAACTTAAGTTTATAATTAAATATTTTTTAAGATTGTACTTAAATAAAAATTTAAGTCTCCCTTAGATTTTTTTAAATTGCGTTTCTCAAAAATGCTTAAATAAAATCTAAGAAATACATAAGTAATTACTTAAATAAATTTTAAGTATTTTTTAAGATGCCGCATTGTCTAATACATAATATATAAATTATTTGAATCATAGAAATCTAAATCAATTATTTCTATTTCCATGGTTTGAATAGTTCACTATATATATTTATCGTAATTATTTTATAAATTAAAAATGGAAAGTAAACGAAAAGCCAATTTTAGTGACAAAGAAAAGGAAATTTTAGTGAGAGAAGTTGGAAAGAGAAAGGCAGTCCTATTTGGCAAATTTAGTAATGGAGTGTCGAAAACAAGAAAGGATGGACTGTGGGAAGAGATTGCAAGGATTATTAGTATGGAAGGAGTAAGAAGGGAT
>JAYRBW010102991.1:0-19240 GCA_036023295.1 Invenusta paracnida
TGCTTCTTTTATCGACAGTAGAGAGACTCCATTCAATTTCAAAGAAATTGGGAGCTGATCTAACGGGCGTCGAGAATGTAGAACCACGTTCGTTTTTGATGTATTCAGTTGTAGCTTGTTGTGGATCATCCACGCATAGATGGCTTCAAGACACTGTTCAATACGGTTGATTGTATCTTCTCTGATGATTGAATCTGTAGAATCAAATGACAACCAGACCTGTGTGTCGTCAGCGTACAAGTGATATTTGACACCAAATGAGTCGATAATTGTTGCGAGAGGTGTAGTATAGACAGTAAACAATATAGGGCCTAAAACACTACCTTGAGGAACACCACAAGTCAGTTGATGAATATTTGATCGCGAATTGTCAGCATACACCGTGAACGAACGGTTAGAAAGATAGTCACTTATCCATCGAGCAGCGGCTTGTTGAATACCGAACCAGGTTGACAGAGTTTCCAGGAGGATGGCGTGGTCGATCGTGTCGAAAGCCGCAGAGAGATCCAACAACACTAACGGCACACAATCATTAACATCGAGATGGGTTAGGATATTGTTAGAAACATGGAGTAATGCCGTTTCTACACTATGATATGGACGGTAGGCCGACTGATGCTGACAGAAAAGCTCATGTTCTAAAAAGTGATCATGAAGACGTGATGCAACGATTCGTTCAATTATCTTTCCAAAGAATGGTACATTGGACACCGGACGGTAGTTATTAAGTACGTTTTTATCGAGAGATGGTTTCTTTAGTAGGGGTGTTATTGACGCCTGCTTAAACGACTGAGGAAATAAGCACTCAGAAAATGAACTATTGACAATCTTAGTCAGATAAGGAATCAAAACAGTAGAACACGAGAACAGAAGACAACGCGGAAGCGGATCTACACAGGATGCTTTTTTAGGAGATATCTGTATTATTCTTTTAATTTCCTCTTCTGATGTAGGAGAAAATTCGTTTAAAATCTGTGGCAGAACTGGCGGTCGAGGATTGGAAGATACAGAGGCCGGAATAGAGGATCGAATATCTGTGATTTTAGATACAAAGTAGTCAGCTAAGTGATTGACGGGATTATGAATATCAGGTAGCGGGTGATTGTTTGAAGGATCAGATAACAGCTTGTTTATAACACCAAATAGTTTTTTCTGATCTGTAATGCCTTCATCAGAAACAATTTGCAATCGATAATAGTCACTTTTGGCTTTGTGTATATCTTTTGAAACATCGCAAGAAACACTTTTATATTCAATATAACTTAGTCTATCATTTGTACGAATAGCTCGCTTTTCCAGTCGGCGACGTAACCGGCGTTTCTCAAGGATTTGTGATGTCATCCATGGATCGGACAATTGTTTAGTACGATTCGGAAGAAGAGGCGCATGACGATCCAAAACTTGACGAAGAGCAGCATCAACGTTAGACACAAGCTGATTTACAGAATGATCAGTATTCATACATTCTTCAACAGCTGTTGCAACTTCATTGCAGAATGTTGGAAGACAGACTGATTTTAAACGGCGAGATGAATTAACTATACATCGAGGTCGATTGATTGGTTTTGTGGATAAGTTAAAGCTCACGGAGTGGTGATCAGATATTTGAGATTGAAAAACATGAAAATCATTCAATCTTAGAATGTTATTATTGCTAGAGCACACCAGATCTAGTATATTTCCAGAAATGTGAGTCGGTTTTAATACATGTTGCTGAATATTAAGGTCGGAAAAAATATTGCACAATAACCGGCCGTAGTTATCATCTTTGACGCCAACATGAATATTAAAGTCGCCGAGCAGTACTAGATCTACACATAGAGCTAGACGGGCGACTATCAGAGGCTGAATTTCATTAACGAAATCAATGACGGACGAAGAGGGTGGACGATAAACACAAAGTAGACGGATAGCTTTCGACTTTGGGATGAGTAATTCCACCTCAAGTAATTCAAATGTAGACGGACGTTGATGTCGAATGCGCTTAATAGGTAGATCATTTCTATATAATACAGCGACACCACCACCACGTCGTTTTAGGCGATTTTCAGTGATCAAAGAAAATCCAACAGGAACAAAATCATTGATAATAGTACCGTTGGATCCGTCGGAGTTTAGCCAGGTTTCAGTTAAAAAGGAAATATCGAATTTGTGATCTTTGATAAACTCATTTATTAACAGAGCTTTATTGTGAAGTGAACGGCAGTTTTGAAGGAGGATGTTATGCTGCAGCGTTGATTTAATAAATCCACTGATGGGAGCATTGATGGGAGCACTGATGGGAGCACAGGGGACGGAAGGAATTGATATCAGGTTATTCATAGGAAATCTTGGCGAGAATTTCTTCCTAGTACGTTTAGTTATGATGACAGGAATAGGTTTCGGAATTTCCCGCGGAGCTATAAATAGACTGACACTATCATTAAACAGCAAGGTTTGTTGATTTTTTATTCCAAGCCGCCAGCAAGTGCGTTTGACATTACGCAGAGGAGAGTGTATAGACGATCGATAGCTCTGATGGATAGTAGCTGGAGACGAGTGTAAGTCAGTTGCATGATGAAGAAATTGAGACACTTTTATTGGTTGATGAGTTTACTGTGGATGCAGTTTTAGATTCGGTTGTAAGTTGATGGCTAGCAAGACAAATGATTCCAACAGAAACAATGAAACTCAGACAATTTGTTAATCAGATAAATTATTATTGAATAAACGATGTAGAAATGTTGCTTGTGTTTTGAGCTATCGAAAGATATAAAAATAATAGCAAAACCACAGATAAAACCAGAAGATCTTCGTAAAAACAATAAAAACGTGAACGAGAGAGCAGACACACGTCTGCTCTCCGCTTAGTCAGGATCTTAATTGACCTAATCTTTTATTATACCCTGAGCATAAGGTCTCAGGTAAAGCAAAGTTTTATTACTGTCGCTCTAGCGAAAATACAAAGGTTATATAGTAATAAAAATCGGAAACGAAACTAACATTCAGTTAAACAAGGTTGAGTCCGCATAGATTATAAAATATGGTTTGGAAGGTGCTGACTTCAAAGTTAGGTAAATGTTTAGGTGAGGACATAGAGATACGGGAACAAAAAGGAGTACGGGAAGGAGCGTCAGCTGGATTTAACTTCCCAGGAATAAAAAAAAGAGTTATAATAGGAATACACGATAGTAATATATAATAATAATATGTAATAGTAATATACACAATTACTGAAGCTGGTTCTCTGTGCACCTAATTTTTACATATTTCAATGTATCCTGTACAGCTAATTCTACTGCCCTGTCTGTGGTGCCTTTCAGGGTCACCTGAACAGACCTTCTCAAAGTCCTAAAGATTGCAGTATCCCTAAAGGATAACTTCTCCTCTCTCGCGACGACACCATTTACTACTTTCCGCTTCACTCCTTGGAAAGAATAGCGTATCAAAACCCGGGGAGATAGAATTTTGTATAGAATACGACGCACAACCTCATTGGGGGAGCTGCCACCAGCCAACGACATCTGCTTCGCCTAAAAATGTTAAACAATCAATATACAGATTAAAAAGTAATAATATACTATTAAGTCACATAAAGTACATGAAGATAGTATGTAAAAGCTAACGTCATCAACTCTTAGTTAACACGCTTCAAATTTTATAGATCATAAATCAATTGTATCTTAATTGTATTCTCCTTACATATACACAATACACCTAATAAAACATAGATCCTAGGGCACTATGGGGTGTAACCCTATTAAACCCGCTATTTTGTAACATTGTAGCCTGCCTCGTGGCACATCGACTCACTGCTAAATTACCGTATTAAATAAATCATACAGAAAAGTTCAGAGAAACTGTTTGATTCACAGACACCAGGCAACTTGCAAAACTGAATAATCTAGAAATAGAATTTAATATATATTTTTTTCCATAGACATAGCGTGTATAGTTCTTAATTATTTCCTTGAAATCTGCTTGACACAAGACCTTAGTACCTACACCTGTAAAGTATGCCACCATTTTTCTGAATTTCTATACATACTTTCATTATAGAAAAATAAAGGAATTATAAACCAAGTATAGAAATCTCTAACCGAATAGACATCACTTTACAGAAGTATTAACTCTTTCATTTTAGCTAATCATATCTATGTTTAAAACTATAAAATGTTGTACCATATATTTCTTTATATTTCTATGGAGGGGAAACAAATCTAATAAATCATGGTTGTAAGATTAATAGCTTAGATATTCATAGATAATTATTTCATTATTGATATTTATTCATTTTCTTTAAAAAGTGAAGGGGCCTAGTACAGCCTAGCTATCTAATACAAACTATTAGTCAGTGACCTACAAAAATATAGTTATTACATTATCTACATTTATTTTATACTTATCAGCTAGTCACAAATTTAAATACATAGCAATTATAATAACTATGGTGAATCTCTAGGTTATACATAGATTATAGCTGTTACAGCCTAACAAAGAAAAAATATTTCCCCTCTTAGCTGCCATTTTATCTATTTATGAAAAAGCAATGACGAAAATTATCTACTCTTGTTCCCATCTGCCTATACTCATTGCAGCCATATATTACACATAGAAAGGAATGTCTATAGAAAGTGTCAGCTAAATGCAGAAAAGGAATTCTAGAATTTAATTTATAACAACTAATCAAAACTCTTTTAAAAATAGACATTCTAAAAAAGTGTTCATATGCAGCACAATATAACATATGAACATGTGTTTGCAAAAATAAGTATAAAATATTTTTAATTATACATATTTAGGAATTGTCATGGAACATAAGATTTAAATATTTAAAACAAACACAGTAGAATGCATTTTAGTTAGAGGTGTGCCGCTTAGGCACGCATGTAAATAATAATCAAAAAAATTGACAAGATACAGACAATAATAATTTGAAATATAAACTGCACACTGAAATACAAACTAAATATTTTAATAAACATACAAAATCCATGCAATTGGAGCCTTCGTCTAACCAGACACTGAGAATGACAACCTCGTCCATGGACTGCAGAGGAATGCGAACAGGAATGTCAATATCCAGGCCTCTCTGGACTGTCATGGCATTGATGCGCCTTTCAATTTCAGACACAGACTGCCTGATGCTGCCCAGCTCCACCAGAACAGCATTGTGGGAGTTCCTGATAAGAGCTGAAAGTTAGGAAGAAAGTAGCGTTCTAAATCACATTCACAAAGCTATTTTTTTAAGCTTGTAATAAACAGTTTTGAAAAAAAAAATCATAATAGCCCATATTATACAATAGTAGATGCACTGTTTGTAAAAAATACCTTTTAGTTCCAGAAACTGGCTACTGGACATTGCAGCATCTGAGCTGCTCTGTGCATTTGGAGTGTGTGTAACTGTGCTTGCTGCAGATTGATGCAGCATTGTTGAATTCATCTATAAACCATTAAATAATAAAAATCAGCAATTAATCTTGCAAATCAATAGCAATCCATAAACTTTAATTTAAAGTGTAAATTAATACGTAAAATTTCTTTATCTAATGAGAAACATCGCTGACTAAAACAAATATCAGAACTGTGATTATTTCTGAGCAACTGATTTTATACCTACCTTTTTTTAACATAATATTACAATATACGACCAAATAATTTAGTTTTATTTTAACAGACAGAATAGACATATGATTTATTCCTATTTTTTATTGCAATAAAAATCAAAAAAATTTTTAATGCAAAAACATAAGTAACAATTCATAAAAAACTGAACAGTATAGGCTATACCCTTCCTTAGTGCAAAAAGAATTTATATGCCTTTAAAGCCCTTGTAATTTACAGCAAAGAATTATAACTTTGCAAAAAAATATAGAGAAAATTAGAGGACCAATAGGCTATGCATTATTCTACCAATCACAAAGGAATAAAATGTGTAAATAAAGTGCACATAATAATATTAAAAATGAAGCTTACAACGGGACTAGGTTTAGATACCGTATAATCACTAGAAGCAGACTTGTGCAGATCAGAAAGATTAGTCTACAAAAAAGTGAGAAGAAACAGTGTTTTAAGAATATAAGTATACAAAATCCTCTCTACACATAATATGCCCGCAATTTCAAACAAATGTATTACATTAGAGGCAGATGAAGGCAGATTAAATGGAGGAAACATGATACTCCGAGCACCTTGGGGTTCAACGTGACTCTATAAAAAACACAAAATTATTATAAAGCAGGAAAAAAATCCTTGCTACATTACACTGCTATTGTATGACAAAAAGAGGTAACTCAGAAAACTTAATTTTTTTAAAGATACAATTTAGTAACCTAATTCATTAGATTTTTGTAAATAAACACTTTTAATATTAAACAAAGACATATTGAAATCTATAACTGGCTATAAAAACTTAAAACTGACTTAACTTTTTAAACAACATAATTTATTTACAGTGGGTATTGTCCTAAATTTAATTAAAAAGATTACATGCTGATAATAACATAATATGATCTGATAATATGATCTGAAACTCTTAGATAAACCATTATTCTAAAAATATTAACTTTAAATTTGTATTGTAAACATTTATCAAAAATTACATCTATGACTAAAAGACTGCACTTTTTTGTATAAAAACAATGATATTAGCTTTAAAGACTAAATGAATACACCTAGTTATACAATGTAGACAAAACTTCAGAAATAGAACCTACACTTACCAGGTTCAAAGGAGGAATGCTGGCAAGGAATGATCCAGACTCCTCATCAGAAGAATCACATCCAGGCACTCTCTGACCCACTGGCTGGCCGATCTCCATCAGGCGATTTGGAGCTCTCCGCTTTCTCCCTGCATCATAATCGGTGGTGTCACCATCAGTCTCCTCGGTTACCTTCTTCAGGCGCTGACGTGCTTCTAATTCAGAAGCTAAAAGTATGCATAGAAACTATTTTAAAAAGTTACTTCCGGAAAACATACCTAAAATAACTGCATACATTATCTACTTTTTAAATCTAATAACAAATAAGTTTTTATTGACTTGTTGTAGTAACCTAATAAGCACAATATCATTCAATCTAGATATCAATAAATTAAATCTAAAATATAATAAGCAAACAAGGTAATCTATTTATATCTTTAGACTTCTGTTCCATTATTTGTTTCTCATGTCTCCTTTTTTACTGACAAGTGTGTACATTTATACAGATTAGATGTGTCTTTTTTATTAATTCTAATGTATAGCCATAGAACTGTAACTCACTCCTGGACGAGATTATCCTTATAGGAACCTCTTCCCAGCTTGTAAGTTTCCCTTCTTCAGAGAGGGGGCTTACATGTTCTTTGCAAAACCGCAAAGCTTCACTGCTGGGAAATGAGCATGCACTCCTCCCTTTCAGCCATGCATTAGAAATGACATCAAAGACGCCTTCCGCAGTAAATTCAACAACTAAGAAGAGTGCCATCTATAAATTAAAATAAACATTATGATTTATACAAAGTAGATAATATTATAATTTAAACTAATCAATATTTAAATACAAAGAAATCACTTAACAAAATTATATACAAACAAATCATACAAAATTACTCAGCTATTAAAGGAAAAAGACAATATCATGATAAAAAAATTAAAACAAGTATAATTTTAATAATTTAAATCTATACACACAAAATAGCATAGCAAATTTAGCATATCATGTATGAAAACCTTAAAGTGACTTACACAATTGTGCATACAAACAAATCACAATTGTATACAAACAAATCACAATTATATGCAAACAAATCACAATTGTATACAAACAAATCACAATTATATACAAACAAATCACAATTATATACAAACAAATCCTACAAAATTACTCAGCTATTAAAGGAATAAGAACAATATCATCATTATAAGGCAAACCACAACATTTCCTAAACATGTTAACACTATTAATACACATGATTGGGGATAAATTAGAAGCTCTGACAATGTCAAGTTTACGAGAATCTAAAGGATATGCATACATGGAACACAATGTTAAAAATTTCTTACATATAAAAAATATATTATTGTTTTCACTAATTATATTGAATATTTTATAGTAATTATCAGAGGATGTCATAAAATAACTATCTTTGTGGAATATAGAAAATCTCAATGTCTTATAAATAACCACTTTATACTGCTTGGCACTTGCTGAAAAATTAAGAGCAGATATATCAGAGAAATGTAAATGCTTAAATGAAATGTTATTATTCATGTGATTGAAAACAAGTGTATCATTGCGCTCACTCAGCCTATTTATTACTTGCTGAAATGGTAAATTTGGGCTGCGCAACATCTTTTTTATCTCTCCTAATTTATTTTCATATGGAAATGCAGAAAAACTATCTAAACACCCAAACCTTTCATAATCATCACACATATGCAACAAACCATGAACATTATAAACTAAAAATTTCCTTCCATAAATCATTGAACATGAATTGACAAACACTTGAAGAAAATTACGTACATGTGGAAAATAATGTTTATATAATGGATTACATAAAATAAAAATGCTAGTATGGAGACACAAGAAATTGGTATACATGCGATTAGGTATAATGCCATTAAGGCTCACAATACCACTATACAATAAGAATGTACGAAATTCTGTTGCTTTCCAGTGTGAATACGATGACAAAGGACGTGGGCGACGAGAAAATTCAGATGGTAGAAAATTTCTAAAGGAATACAAACAATGATCTACACGCAAGATTAATTGTTGAGAAAGCCGGGATAGGAGAGGTCCGCAGATCCAAAAGATAATCATTCTCTTGAGAACACCTAACAAAACTAAATGCATATAATCGTAGGGAAAAGAATACACCATATTAATGTTCTGAAGTCTTGTTAGAGGACTCACACCCTTGTGATGTTCCACATTGTCCCTCTGTCGGAATGAAGCATCTGTCCGCAAAGTGTGATGATCCCCTTCAAATATCACACGCCGATCAACATAGCTGCCTTTGATGGTACATTTATCACATGAATAGAATCCATTTGGTGACTTGCAGCACTTAATGTAGGCTCTTGCTGGGCTATCACAAATAAATGTGAACTTTGCATCAGTCTCACAGCCAATCTTTTGTAGCTCAGATACCAAATCCACTAAAAAAGGTTCAATGTCTGGCTTACCAATGCCAGCAAAGAGAGCTATAACCACTGGCTTTGAGTCATTTATAGAAGCAAGTATAGGCCAAAATTGTTTTGTTAGGCTTTTAAAAATAGGAACACCATCAATGTTAAAATTAATAGTCTTGAGATCAGATACACTAGCAACATATTTCTCTAAACCAATGTAGGTAAATTGCCCATTACCCATAACATTTGCTGATAAAGAACGATTAGTTTGTAAAACAGTCCTGGCATCTAAAGGAAGATGGTCATGACCAGCACTCCTAAGCATTTTTAACAATGCTGTTAAAGCAGAATGAGAAATATTATGGCTTAAAGCCCAACTCTGAATATTCTCCAAAGACAGTTCTTCTTCCAGTTCTTCTTTACTGTCACTGGATTCATTGAAATTATCAAGAAACACATAGTCCTCATGGTCATCCTCATGGTCATCTTCCGATGAATTGTTCAAATCTGAAATTTAAATAAAAAAGTGCATGGAAGGACAAAGACAAAATAAATAAGAAAAAACAGTTTTATTAAAATGTTTATAAATGGGAAGTACAAATATATTTTTTGAATCTATATTCCCTGTTATATATGGACCGTGTCAAGAAGTTGATGCCCACTTTTGTATTTTACAGTTTTCATGCAATAAAAAAATCTATATGCTTAATTTCTTATTTTTCATTTTAATTCATAGTTACTTAGCATAGCACAGTTCTGATTTGTGTTTAAAGGGATATACAACTGACGTCCAAATCGAAGGTTATGAGGTATAAATACATGTTTGGGAAGTCATTTTTCAAACTTGGACTTATTCATTGAATAAATCAATAATTCATTTAAAAAAAATTATATATTTTTTTATTAACCGACGGGATAACTATTTTGCAATAGAAAAATATGAAATTATTAATAAATAACACCTACATATTATGTTCTAAAATCGAGTTACCTATTGATTTGTATAGGGAGATAATTAACCACATCAGGTTAAAGAGAGGCTGATATTGATAGAGGTACACATCTAGTTAAGCGTAGTACAGACATAAATATACACTATACATAGTTGCTGCGTTAAATAGCTATTCTATCACAGCATGCTGTAGACTAGTTTATAGTAAGAACGCATAAAGGTGAAGGGATTTCTATGGATTTGAAATACAGATTGTATACAGACAATGTAGCCAGTATTATAGAGAGAGTAAGAATTACCAGTATATTGCTTAGAATGTACCTAGAAGCATAGAAATGGTTTATATAGATAAATAATTAATGTCATGTTAAAGAGAGACAGATATTGATAGGTAGTACATAGAGTAATAATGTAACCTAATGTAACCATAATGTATATTCTTACTCTATGGGTAGGTAACTTATCTAGTTAAAAAACACAATCATTTTATAGACATAGATATAGACTATGCATATTTGCTGCATTAAACATAGCTATTCTATCATTGCCTGTTGTAGCCTAGTTAATAGTTAGAACGTGAAGGGATTTATTTATATGGATACAGAAATAGTTTGGATAAGTACATATTGTATACAGAGAAAGTATAGAAATGGTGAATATAATAAAATATACATAGGTATATTTTGAGTAGGTATGGAAGGGTAGTACACTATATCAACAGGATACACATACATACCGCCTATCACCTTACATCATCTCAGGAACAGTATAGGTAGCTGTTGTAAACTTAGAGTATATTAAGAGCATTTAAAGTAATAAGGTTGTAAACAAAAATAAATGAAATCTGTTTACCGCCAAAAATGTAGGTTAGCTTAAACCTCAAAATAAATGAAATATGACTGGGTGTTAGCGAAATACAAATAATCTACCAAATGAATTATTAGGCAGATAAATTACAATATTTAATGCTAACCAAAGCGCATAAGTATGCCAAAATAAACTTTGGATAACATAAAATATTGTAGTTATTTAATTTATCTGCCTATTGATTCATTTGGTAGATTATATGTATTTGGCTAACACCGAGTCATATTTCATTTATTTTGAGGTTAAAGCTAACCTACATTTTTGCCATTTTTGACGATAAAGATATATATATACAGCATATATTTTAAGGACAAAAATGTTTGTCACTTTTTTTATTTGTTGGACAATTTATAAAATAAAAACAGATTTGAAATTAGGAGATTTATATCTATAATTTAGAATAAAAAAATTGGGTAATTATGCATTTTAGCGTCGGAAATTTTTTTTTTAATTTTAAAACTAAATTTCCCAAAATCTTGCTTTATTAAAATAAAGTAATTTGCAAATATTGCTTACATTACATTTATTTAACTATGTGAGTTTATAGTACATAAAATTCACGAATAGTATTGATTAAGGGTCCAAAAGGGACTTTTTATTGGCAAACTTGGAAATAAAACTCTGGAAGTTCCATATTGAGCCTTTAATTTCCGCTTTGCACATTGCCAAGTATTCTCAATATTTTGAGTATGAATCTGGGGGTCATCTTGATCTACAAAATTGTGCTTGTCAATTGTATAAATAAATTATTTATTAAAATTATTATTAAGAAACATTTTTTTACAACACTGAAATGCATAATTACCAAAAATTGTTATAAATACCAATTTCAAAATTACAACTGAACACCCTATATTTAATCTTGGGGCAGGTAAATTTAATTTTGTGGCTTTTGTCCAAGGGAGGGTTAATTTTAAGCCAAATCAAACCATTTTAAATTGAAAAGAGGTCTTGAAAAAAGGTTTATGAATATACACTACTAGAAACATTTTGATGTATTTTTATGATTTTTGAATGTGTCGATAGATATGAAATCAGGATCATTCAAAATTTACTGGTTTTGCGGTTATAAGATTAACAAAATTTACCAGAAAAACACATCATTTTTACATAAAAATAAATAATTTAAAATGCTAAATTCAATCAATAAACAATTGTATGATGTTTCATAGATATCCTCTACAATTCTGAGATTATTTTAATGATGACTTTTAGTTCCATTTTATTTGTAAATTTTAATGAATAGGATATTTCTTTATTTGCTTGCTTGCTGGTAGGGTGCTCAGTCAAGACAAAATTCAATCTCTATAATGTGCAAAATATATCTACTTCTCAGGTGATCATTTTGTTGTAAGAAAATGATAAATATTAATTTTTTAACAATAATTATATAAGTTTGTATGCTCTTTCTTTACATGTAAGCCATTCAATAGTTGATCCAATAACTTTTCCACAAAATGAATCTGAATACACCAATTATATACCTATAGTACTGTGACTATTTCCGCACCTATTTTTCTTAAGTGTATGACTTTAAAATATTCTTGCTTCTTTGGGGTTCAATTTTTATTGAAATTTTAATGCAGACCATTTCCAAGAATAGTGCTGGGTACAGTATAACTTTTTTTAATGTTCAGAAACATGATTAATTATCATTTTTAGTTTTTACTTAAATTATTGACTTATTTTAACTAAAATTTCAAAATGTACTCTATATAGTGATATGCACTAGAATGTGCTGTAACAGAATCTGAAGTCATTTTTGGCTTTAGTTAAAGCCTCAGGATGCAAGACATGTTTTTGTACAGCTTGTGAAAAAAATCAATAAAATAAAAATTATGATAAAAACATGTGACAATAAAAATAATCAATTTTTTCATCAAAATATGTTCTTAACTTATAATTTTAACCCTATAAGCATTGAAATTAGTATGCTGAATCATGTATAGCTTAACCCTTCATCGGCGGAAATGGGTACAATTGTACCGGTCATATTTTCAATTTTGAATAGATCCTTAAATACTTTGAATATAGTGTTATATTTGGCCATCATGGACAAGTTGGCCGTAAATTCCACACTTTCAGAAATACATTAAAAAGTTAAGGAAAACAAAAAAATATATATTATGTTTTAAAAAATTTAAAATTTAGGTTAAAATAGAATAACTTCTCATAACATTAAACTTTTTTATTTATATTAGACAATGTTTAATGGCTATACTATGTAACTTCGGATGTATAATATATATTTTTTTGTTTTTCTTAACTTCTTATGTATTTTTAAAAATTATTTAATTTACAGTCAACTTGTCCATGATTGCCCAGATTTGAAAACAGTAGATCAAGATCTATCATATAGAATATAAATTTTAATTTAAATAACAAATGAACACCCTATAATGCTGGTCAATGACAATAAGACACTAAACCCATTATAAGTCCATGTGTGACTTAGGCCACATTAAAACCATAGCGCAAACTGAACCATCTTTAAAAATACCTATTTAAATCCTATGCTATTTATATTTGCAAAATATAATAGCCTTCATTTAAAATGAATGCCTATAGTATATCCTATTTTTGCTTGCTAGTCAAGTTTTTGCTTTTAGGATGCTAAAATACATATTTAATTCAATGTGGCCTAAATTATATGAATATCATAATTAGTTTTACACTTTTTAGGCCACAGGTGACAGAGCCTAAATCACAGAGCCTTTGTCCCTCACATTCACAATGTCAATGACAAAGTGTCCAATAATTTCAATAATATTTTGATTTTTCAATCGACTATAAAAAAATTTAGTAGATTTCAAAAATATGAAGAATTCATTTATTATATGTACAAATTATGCTAAAGTGTTGATTTGACATGTCTGACATATGAATCTTACCATTGGCATTATTATTTTCTTCGATGATATTTGAATCATCAAGGATTGTACTAACATTACCATAGTCAGGTGCAGTATGAAGGTTCAACTCTTCCTGTACAGAAATATCAATTTTTCTATTTATCTCATTCACATAAGAAATAACTTTCCTACGCTTAGATTTTTTAGAGCTCATAGCGAATTAAGAAAACCGTGAGTTTTTGAAAATTATATCTTCACGCTTTTCATAATATAATAAAACGAAAAAACAGTATTTTAAAATAAATTTGTATTAAGATATTGTTATTATAGGTATATTTTTATTCACTATTCTTATAGATCGACTATTTATAAATGTCTGTCAAATATCATCATTTATTCTCAGAAAATGTTATATTTTTATAAATATTATATTTAATATGTAAAGCGTGCATATAAATATGACCATGATCTTTACTTGTATGTATGTTATTAAGTACATAAAATTTTTTTGACAATATTATTTTTTAATACATTAACTATATTTAAGTCACGAAGCCAGCTGATCTTCTGTATGTAGGTAGGAAATATTACAGATACATGGACCAATAATACTTTAATGTAAATATGTATTACAATGAAAATAGGTACATATACCTATTATTGGAACAAAGATTTTACGAGTCTACAACTTGTTAATAATTTTAGCAAATATGACTAATAAGACATTAAAAGTGTAACACTATATATTATACAATTGAAAGTTTTTAATTTTTATAAACTTTATTTTTTTTAAACTTTATAAATGTCTTTACATTTAAATTTGGTGAATTTCTCATTCTTATAGCGAAATTTACCGTTTAATATCTAACCTTTTAATAACGTTCTAATAACCGCGAATATTTTCCGTTCTAAGCAAACATTTTAATAGCGTTCTAATAACCACGAACATTTCTGGTTACATAAAAAAACGTTCTAAAAACGGTATAAGAACTTTTGTGGTTACTTGGGTACTTATAGCATATGTTCATGTGAAAGAGTATATTCTCAGAGTATGCATACCTACCCAAATCAATTTTCAATATTAAAAATTGTGAACACTTTGTTGTTTTATAATTTATTAAAAATGACACCTTGTCCTGACAACAGGATACGTTTACTGTCAGAACCTCACGGAATAAATTGAGAAAAATTATTTTAAAATGTCCCAAATTTAGTTACTTTCGCATTTACTGAAAGTAAAAAAACTTAGGTATACAAATAAAATAAAACATGTTTGTATACTTTCCACATTTTGCACCTGATTTTGAGATCGTATTTTCACACGCGCTATAACTATGACAGTCTTTTATTCCTAAAAAACTATTCAAATTGGGCGTTTGTAAAAGGTTAGTGGTTATTACGCAATGATTCCCTAAGCAGCTGTATGAGATCTCACAAGAAACAAATATTTGAAAGGAAACTATGTTTTATTTAATGATATTATATAAATTGTTTTATTCAAAAAGGTTTCACAGTTTTAGTTTGTTAATTAGTCTTGTTAATTTTTGCTGAAAGTACTAAATATTATTTAAGTGAGTCTGTCACGCAACTGACTGAACATAAATGACATGTTTAAGAAATATATTAAATGTTATTCTTTATATATTATATTGCCTATTTAAAAAAATTATTCGAGAACAGCGATTAAAGCATATCTTTATTTTAACAACCACTGAATTCATCGTAAAAAACTGACCAATTAAATGATAGAAGACAAAACTAATGTAGAACTTGGCCTATATAAGAACTGTCGATGTTCAGTTTCAAACTGCAGCGGCCAGATATTGCACAATAGATGAAATAGGGGTGTCAATTCAAGTTTTACATGTATTTCAGTCCGTTGAAAGAAATGAATACTTCTTTGAGTTCCGATGTAGGTTCAACCATATCCAACTCAACAGAGTTAGAACTCACTGATTTGCAGAAGTCCCTTCGTCTTCTGCAGAAGATTATCGAGCACTATGTTCCAATTGTCCTGCTTATTCCTTTCGGTCTCTTTGGAAACGCCATGATGTTTCTGGTAATGACTCGCTCGCACAATCGCAGTAAGGTCCAATGCATCTACCTCACTTGTCTGTCTGTAGTTGATTTCCTGGTAATCGGTTTCGGATTGCTTCCCTATTGGCTCTTCTTCAATCTAATCGGCCTTACAGAGTTCCCCCCTGTCTGCCCCATCGTAAGTTTCCTTGTCAACGGGCTAATTCAAATCTCCGCTTTCATTCTCGTCTTTATGACGCTCGATCGAGTCCTATCGATTCGTCACCCTGGCCGATTCAGACGTTTCTCAACTCCCAAAATGGCTCTGATGATTGTTGGTGTCATTTTCGTCCTGCTTGTCGCCGTGAATCTCCATATTCTGTGGTCATACAAGTTAAATTTGGGTTTTGATGGCGTCTCGCTCTACTGTTTCATTGGTAGTCCCCAATGGCTAGCAGTAGCCTATCAGTGGGTGGGTCTTCTCCTTTGTTCGACTATCCCTTTCATTGCCTTGTTCGTTATGAACATCGCCCTCATTCTAACGGTAACCCAAAGAGAGGTGATTGGACAGAGTATCGACCAAGCCAAAATGGTGCGAACCCAGCGTCGTGTCACAAGGTCGCTACTATATATTTCTTTTTCTTTTCTCATTCTCAGTGCACCATATCGGGGCTATCACGCAATTATGTACTTCGTTGTCATTGGAGATAATGTTACATTGAGTTTTGCTTTTTCTTTGGTTGGAGAAATACTTCATAAAATGTGGTGAGTATTTTATAACTAAATTTTGTTTTATTTCATGGTGGATTTTATTTTTCAAGTGTTTTGTTAGAATTTTGTTCATTTGGTCGAAGCGTAAAATGTTAAGTACAGTTATAAATTAATGAAACTCCTTCGACAGTGTAATCCTAATTAGGTTTTAGTCACAAAAATAATAAACATCATAGAGGTATAAAATAAGTCAAATAAATATATTTACCCTGTCACACAGAATCTGTCTAGCATTTCTCATTAACACAATTTCTCACTGCATCCTTACAGGTATGCCAACAATTGTATCAACTTCTATCTCTACGTCATCAGTGGCGGCGGTAAATTCCGACGTGATTTCCTGAACCTCTTTTTCGGAAGGTGTCGTCGACGTTACCAAAGCAACGGAGGTACCAGCGGTAGTAAGGGCACACAGCAGAGCGAAAACGTTACTGGTTGAAGGCCAATTGCATCATCAACAGTATATTAATGCGAGTCAATTCACTCTAAGATTATCGAAAAATAGATGATTTGTTCCTATTCATAAAATATATCTAGAATTGTCCGTTTATATACATTTCAATGTCTGTAACATGTCTCGTTGCTCTTAATTGTACTAAGTTCTTGATTGGTTAATTTATACTCCTATAATTCATGTTAGTTCCTTAGTTGGCAAATTTTGTTTCATTCTTGCATTCAAACTTGTTCTTCTGTTGTATATAAAATTAAAGCAACTCACGTAAACTAGACAAATACAAGATTAAGAAATAGATTTATTTATGGAATAGGGACTTGACCTAATAACTAACCACAGGAGCTCAATTGGCAAGAGAAACTTTTTTCATTATAGTTATTAGGTCAAGTCCATATACCATAAATAAATCTATTTCTTAATCTTGTATTTGTGAAGACTTCGTGAAAATATTTTAAAATATTAAACATTATTATATTTTAAATATAATTAATGTTATTACTTGTTTGTCCCCTGAGTAGTTAGACATGTAATTGAATGTTATTACTAATTTCATAAAATAAATGTCTTTATACTCCAATTCTGGTTATTATAATATTTTTTCAATAAATCTAATATTCTTAGTTTTCTACAATAATAATACTTTTTGTTGTGTAGTTATTCATATCATAATATATACTATTTATTTAAGTATTTAATTTCACATATCATACTAACTAAATATTTTTATAATATGCACTTATAAGTTTGATTGGAATGTTATCAAATATACCTCATACTTCTTTCAATTTATTATCAAATATGCCACACGGTTTATATTCAATTAAGTAACACAAGTTTGAAACTATCCTCCACTCTATCAAAAGTCAGTCCTTGCATTGTATCTCGTTCAGCTGAAAAGATCAACTTGTCGTATCCTGATTGGACTTGAGTTCTTAAGGCTTGTGATTGGCTGAAATCACAGGCTGAGTGTGATAGTTGCAAAAACGTAAGTAATAATAAACCGACAATCCAATACACTTTCGGAATGACGTTATGATTAAAAATATAATTACAAAAAGAGATAACTATTAATTGTTGATTTTATACTACTATAATGTATTACTAGTAGTACGGCGAGAGCTTTACTTCCAGTGGAAAGTATTTAAATTGTTAAGAATGTGCATTTTTTGCGGTTATATTGATAACGAATTTAGAAAAAAGGCCTCTTTCAGGCAGAGTACCTGGTAGAGATTAGGGGGGCGAAGTTCCCAAGATTTGTTAAAAGGTTTTATGCACTATTTTGCGAATTTAATACATAACCAAATACATAGAGTTCCAGAGGTTAAAAGCAAATAATTTTAGACAATCATATGCATTTACAAGCTGATATTCTTATTAAAATAAATTGAAATACAACTGGCGTACACACATTACTAGAAATATTAAAACTAATTTAATTAAGTCACTATATTATGATTTCTAAGACAATCCGATTTTTTCTACATATTAAAAATTAATCTTAAAAGATAATCGTGGAAAATTGTTACCACGCAGAGAATGCAAACAGAACTGGTTGTCGAAATAAAGCCAATATGTATTAAGAACTTGCATGAAAATAAGTTGATAGTCCAGAGGTTGATGTGGAAGTAATCGCGTAGGGGAGACCGGGGCTAGTTGGCACACTTTTTACTTTTTAGTAATTTCAAGCCAAAATATATATCCAGATTGTCCTCTGGGGTGTTTTTCTAATAAACTATGATGTTTTCTTATATTAAAATGATTAATATAGTTTGGTCCGTTATTCAATAATAAATAAAATATCATTTAATAAGGTGACGTCAATTGTGCTAACTTACCCCAGCATGGGGTAAGTTGGCACAGTAATAACGAAATATAGGAAATATATAAACACATATGTATTATAAAATATATACCTATAGGTGAACGACAATATAGAATAAATGATAGTTATGCCCTTTATTAGTGTACAATGTTTCTTAATTAGTTGAATGTATTAGGTACTACAATTGTCAAGGTTAAATTGTCACGATTAATATGTGCAAAATTCACAAATAAAATTACACCCCTCGCCACTGCTGCACAGTAAGTGAGCCCACTTCTTACAACTTTGGCACCGGATCACTTCTTCCAGCTTCTTCTTTATCTAATCAACTAGGGGGCATCACTAATTTATTTGCAAAAGCAAGTTCAAAAGCAAATTTACGGATACCTTTGGGAGTCATCCCTACAAATA
>JAYRBW010103002.1:0-19240 GCA_036023295.1 Invenusta paracnida
TCAAAGCTAACTTTCTTATTTCATTTATTTTTGTGGTTTGAATGAATTTATATCTTTTAAAATTGTCTGTAGCTAACAAGCTTTTTGCCATTTTTGGCGATAAAAAATTATTATATATATATAGAAGACATTTTTAGATATCGATCCTGTAATAAACTATGCATTTAATATTTTAATATTAATTATGTGAGAATACTATTTTCATATTTAGTACTTACTAGACTTTACAGACATGTTCTTGTTTTTAACAATCTCTTTTAACCAGAGTTAATTTTTGATTCTATACCCTGATTAATAACAGATTTCACACAAGTAATGTTTTACAAGGTAAGCTGACCTCTGTTCTGTATCCAATTAGATTACAAATTGTCTATTTGTCACCATCTTTGGTTCTTTCCACTTTGTTGTCAATCTGTACCGAAATCATCAATAATATTGGGGTCGGCAAAAATAGTTAATTTTTAATACTTAGTTATATCAAATATTCAATGTATCAATATTTATATTTGAATGCTATATCAACATGCTATAGGAATAAACAAATTCAAATTACACAAACGCGTGCTATAAGCTCTAAATGCTGCGTGTTTTATCAAGAAGAAATATGGCCCATGCGGTTCGACAATGGCTTGTTTCACCGACCCCTAAATTTTATTGGATGAGAATTACATAGTGCAGACAGTTTACTTGTTTGTGTATCACAATAAATATTTGGGTTAGGCATTAAAATCATTGAAATACTGAATTCTAAAATCTCTAATCATAAAAGCAGTGACTTAGAATCAGTCAAGTTTAAACCAATCGATTGTACACAGTTTCACTTCCTTGAACAGTCACGTGACTATTTCACTCAAATAATTGTTTCTGATTGGTTGACTGGTGTCTTGATATTGATTTATATCTCTGTAAACACAGTAGTACTGAAATAACTCGATCAGACATCAGAAGTAATTATTTCTGATTTAATAAAACTAATAGGAGGAGAATCTGTTTGAAAGAAAACATTTAATCGCTTTAAATATGACGATAATTATATTATTTATACATATATTACTGGTCTTTAACTAGTATAATGAAATAATCCTGAGGATAAATATTTACTTATTTAGCTTTAATGGTTACAATTTAACTATAAGCACGCAAGTTACTGATTTAACCAGGAAACCAACGGCTATTTGTCTAAGTGAACATTTGCTTGAGTCATAATACTATATAACACATCCTTCTATGTGAAAAGGTGAAACTGTATATTACAGAGAACGTGACAAGCTTTGTAAAATTATTTTATAATTACGAAAAAACACTACCTCTATATATTTTATAGCTTATTAATTTATTACTACTTACAAACTAGCAGTACTAACTTTATTTCAAATATTATTTTTTTATTAAAATTTTTCAATAGGTCCCAATTATTTTTCCGTTATAATGTAAATCACATTTCTGTATCTTTTCTTATTAAAAGTGTGTAAGTATTCCTAATAAACTGTACCGTTACTAACATATTTTGATGGTTAATGAGAGCTTTTCCCGTAATAGACATTAGTATTTTGCGACTATTCTTTATCTGTTATACATATGTATATGATCATGATGATAGATCACTATGTATTAGATTTTCCCCATATTTACATTACTAATTACAACTTTAATTGTCACGATTACCAACCTATATTTACTTCAAATTTTATTTTTCTAGAGATGCTTGCTCTTAATTCCTTTTAGATTTTGGAATAACAATGTTTCGTTTTATTACTTACAGTACAGCTTATGCGTCGTAGTTGAATGTACTACATTTTTATACAAATGTTATGTTATAAAATCGCATTTGAAGGATTACTATATATCTGATTACAATGTCTAATAGCTGAAATGATTACAATTGCATCTGAGAAATCTTTAAAGATATACATGCAAACGCATCAACTTTCCGTGTGGACTTACAGGCTTTCTTTAACTTCACACATAGCGTATCGATTTTTGTACTATTGTCGAAAATATTTGCCGATATTATTATTATTATTATTCTAATTATATGTATAGACACTAATACACTAATATAAAAAGTAAAATTATTGTAAAACAAATTTTTAAATAATAAAAATGATTATTATTAGATATTTTCTTTTGGTAGAATATTATTCACTGAATAAATATGGATACAGCAAAATAGAACAGGTTTATTTGTATTCATTTTTCATCGATTTATGTTTAACCTTGAAAATGAAACATTTCATAGAAACACATTTCTTTTTCTCTTTTTTCTATTACATTTGGTTTTATTATTCTGAATTAATTTGAGTAGAATACAGTCTCTCCTTAATCTGAAATGACCTAAAGTTGACCTTCTCTCCCCATTTGACCTCTTCTAGCAAATATATTCCGTGTGTTTTAGCGTGAGACACCGGAGAACCAACAATATTGTACTGAAAAACGACAAAATTTCGTATAAAGACAGCTATCTGGCTTTTGCGATAGTATTGAAATTTCACCCAAAAAGCTGAACTGAAACTTTGGTTAATTGAAACATATCGTTAATATATTTCAATTATTTTAGCTTCCGGTCTTTGATCTTCAGTAATTTGGTGCTGTTGCTTGTATTTAATCGAGAATCAATATTTAATCGTTATTCACAAGCAGGGATGTGTTGAATGTCGGCTTGGGAAGATGTCCCCTTTATAGAATTAGAAGAACAAATAGTCGGAGTTCCCTTTGATTGTCCAAAGAGCATCCAGGATTTTATTATGCGGTTTTTTTATTGACGGGGGGAGGGGGGGGGCAGACATCAACGCTCCCATATCTGGGACGATTGTAGTCAGTAACTATTGAAGCAATAAATAGGGATTGTTAAACACGAATAAATTCAGCAACTATGCTGACGATGAGAGTTGATTTAAAGTATATTTGTCGTCGCAAATATTTGGATAAAAACTAAAACTCAAAATATTATCAGATTCGGATCGGTGAAGCCATATTATACTCCCATGTGGTTGCGTACTCAAAGCGTTGTTGTATCATTGTAGGAACAATAATGAACATTAATTTTCATTTAAAAACTCTTCTCTTTCTTTTTAACGATCCTACCGGAAACCATGACAACATGATTGAAAATAAATTGCCCAATTGAGTTTTGTTTCTCTGATAACTCAGTGCGCTCTCCATAATTCGATAATATAACGCCGGATATTGTTATGGTTTTTTGGAAATGATAAATGATAAGGTTGAAATATTCTATCCACAAGAAAACAAACAAATAAATATACTATGCAACTATTTCTATAAATGTTATATTTTATTTTTAAAACCAAGACAATGCGTCGTTGAAGAAGTTTGGTGTTTTTTAATAATTGTTTTTATTTACTTCAATCGATTTCATTTTACTATTAGAATTCAAAATTAGTAAACTTTAAATCTAGTTTTATTTTTTACTTCAATATAAATATGTACACAATGAAATGATTTAACGTAACTGTTGTTTTTATTATACAGTTTTACAGAAGCCAATATTTTGTGTAATTCTTAAGAATTCATTTAACTTTTATTGATTGGTTCAGTGTACTTCGCGTTGCAAATATTTATTGATGCGCTAAACATATCAACAACGTAAACACTGTTTGTTGTCAAAATAATTTTAAAACAATTAATTAGCAGCATTGTCCAAAACATTTAGTCATTGCATTAAAAAAAACACTATTGTGTATTCCAATTTAATTCAACCATTTTTTATTATTTTCAGAAATATCCTTTTACGAAAGCTTTTCCTATTTGGAAATAGTGGCATTAATGTCCTTAATTCCACTTCATTTACTCCTCACATAACTTCATTATATACAAACATATGTTGTGCACAAATTTATGGTTTGAAATTAGTATTAACTTTGTGTCTCTCGCGTATTATTATGTTGTTTTGCTTTCTGGTATATTCACATTTCAACTTCAATTTGTAATCTTACCTTCAACTTTAATTGACTGTTTACTACTTCCACAAAGATACAATATAGCTTGTAGTAAGTAAAATATCAAATTATCTTCTCATTCTAAACTGTAAACAACCTGCAGCCTAATCCTTCTTCTTCCAATAAAACACCGCAGGCTCCAGTTTCTCCGACCCGTCAATCCCGATGGTCCCACGATCAACCAATGCAAAGGCTTCGTTCCAGGTGAGTCGCCATAACAACCCGGTTTCGGTTTTGAATGAATATCTAGCCATTGAAAAATGTGACAGATTATTAGAAAAGGTACATTTATAGTCCTCTTATATTACATATAATTAGGGGGTAGAGTGTTATATCAGATTCAAATTAATATGACACTGACAGAGGGACTTTTTTCTTTCCGAAAGTTCACCATTGTATTTGAATCTTTCTTTTCTGCTTTCAGATCGACGTCAGAAGATTCCCAACACTGCTGTAAGACGTCGAGGCACGCTGATAGCAGCTCTTCGGGATAAACAACAGCAATATGGGGACTACACGGATCTTTATGACCGCCAGGCAACGAGCCAATCGCTGCATCGCACGTCAGAGGCGTCATCAGAGGAGTTTGAACAGTTGACACGAATTAGAAAGCTGGAGGAGGACTTAGAAGTAGATCTGGAAGAGGCGTCATCTTGGAATAAAAAGTGAGAAGAAAGCGTACCTATTGATTGGATTTATTGACTGCTGTAATTGCAGCCATTCTGTTTTAGCCAATCAGTAAATGCTTATTATAAGTTAACTATTATATAGAAATTAGGCGATTTAAGACCAGTGTGCTATAAATAATCCTACTTATTTTTTGTATTTTCAGTACAATCAGAGAGGAAGATGATTCCGAGGATGGCTTATGTGACAGTCATCGATTGGAGAAAGCTCGTGGTATGTAATGTTTATAAATTGTCATAGAATTAACTTACTATGACAAAGTTTGTTTATTACACCTCAACATAACCCGTAAAACAATTTCAATATTAAAGTTTATTTCACTTTTACTGTTCATAATGAGAGATTTTGTTGAAGAGATAGATGAATGGTTTGAGTGGAATGTAAACCAGTTAGTAATGCACCAACCAATACTACTGAATTAAGTTTTCAATTGTGTTATCACATTTATTTCTAGCAAAATAAAAAATATTTCTCTTTTAGTAATTTAGATTTGATAATATATATGTTTAATTCTCTTAAATATTGTTTTTCTTATTGTGTTTTTTAAGTAAATGAATATAACCACTTTTTATTGTTACTACGTATTTTTTAAGTTATCAACTATAATTTGAGTCTACAATTGTGTGCTTATGATCACCATAGCAACTTGCAGATCGCTCTTTATTAAAAGAGCAGTTTATATGTGGCCTCGATTACATTTTGTCTGTTAGCTATGTTGATTATCAAAACCATTGTTTTGCATAAACGTAGATTGGATTATTGGATTAAAATGATGGTCCAGCAATTTGAAGAAGTAAGTCAAGGAAGGATATATTTCCAAAAATCTATTTTTGTGGTACCTAAAAACCATATTGATAAATCTATAAATCACTTACACTGTTATAGATTAATAGGTGTATAGGTATTCTATTGCGAATGGAAAAGCTCAGTAATAAATAAATTTGTGTGCTACCATTTCCTGTTTTTATTTAAATTTAATAGATTTCTCTTAAACTCGTTTCGAGGGTTATTCACGGCACTCGATTAATTAAAATACCCCTTAAATTGTGTAAGCACTATGTCACAGACCCCTTCCAAACTGGATTAAAGTAGTACCTATAACGGAACTCTATGTACAACATCAATTGGCGGGCGAAAACTTGGTCAGTATAATTGCTCTCGAGTCGTTTAAATGGAACGCATTAAGAAATACAAATTAAGAACATTTAAAGGCCTAGTTTTCACTTTCGTATATTATCCTGGGTATATCAAATCACCGGACAAACTGAAAGAAAGAACGATGGGATAGCACTGATGGTAATTTAATCAAAACTGATTGTCGTGTTTGTCGTTTTTCTAATCCACTATAGACGAGAGCAGTCGAATGAAAGAAACTCTTAGCAGCTGAGCTTTCGCGGGAGAGACTAGCTTTCAGTTTTCTTTCAACTTCTCTAAGGACAGGCGTATCTTATAGCTTTGAGTACTTCTTTGTGTAGCTAGGTATGTAGGTCTCTGATGTATCACCGCTCTGAAATATATGCTCTTAATATTAAGATGAAATAGAATTTATCGCTGGGGGCTTAGAGCGGATAATCTGCTGAAGCGACCAGAAGCGGGCGAGAAAGAAAAAAGAGTGCATTATTAATCATGATTAGGGGGAGAAAAGGGGAGGATGTCCCCTTCGGTTAGGTTGGTTCAAAATCTGTTTTCATTTTCGCATTAAAATAAAGTATATTTATCGATGCATAGGTTTGTTAACATCGTTTTGCCCAATAATGTATTGTGTTAAAATTAACGAGGCATTTGTGTATTCTTTTGTCGTTTGTTAAAGTCAACGTTGCGTATTGAACATCAGAAGACGTCTGTCATTGTGGATAAATTATAGGCTTGTGGAAAATGTATTTTCTTCCTTTTTATAACAATGATATAAAAAATCGATATAATTCATTATTTTATTTTTTTATTTGGTGATAGTTTGTCAATAATATCAAGGATTGTTGATTTGATATATTAATAAGGATTTTGACTAATTTTTGAAATTTAGATTTTACCGTTAATTCAAAATTAGAATAGAGCGTGTCGTATTTATTATATGTAGTTTACCAATATTAAAACGCTATTAAACAAAGTTCCATGTTTGCAAGATTTAAAAACAAACATTTTTGAACAAGTCTATATTAATATAATACATTCACAGATTAAACACATTACCGTTTTTGTTCAACTTGTACGTCAGTTTGAAAACAATTGATTTTAATTTTACTGTATTTTTTGAATATCAAAGAAAAATTAATAATTCATAAATTATTGCGTTAAATAATTGTGACATATTTTAGTTTTTGATATTATTAGACTCGACTAAATCCTTTCTTTAACTTATTATCGTTTATAAAAACTACAAAATCCTGCAAAAAACAAGAATAGTAAAAGAATGAAAACTTTGAGTTTGAAATTGTTTATCTAATTTAGAAACAACGAGATTGAATACTAAAACATAATTCTAATTTTCACCGATTTACGCATTTCGAAAGTTTTGGTTAATAGTTTCGATAAAGCTATAAATAAGTATAAAGAGGCGATTGTAACCGCAAGCCATAATTAAACACAGGTCATCGTTGACAGAATAGAACACAAATCCATCATCCAATTAGAAGCCAGGATTTAAAGTCACGTGACTTCTAGAAGAAAACAATCGCAATCGATTCATTTGAATTCAATAAGAGCTGCATTTTGTTATTGATTTATCGAAATTTTATTGACTGTCGAGCACAACTATGAAAAAACTCGATAAAATGGCGAATTTCAGTCAGGTTTTAATTGTTCTATCGATTATTCTATATTTTTAAACTAGTTATGAACATTGAAATATTATTTCTCGATTTACAGTGAATTACCATTTTTATTTGTTTATTTCTATATCTTTGGGCGTCTCCGTTTTTCTCCCCCTAGATACCTGAAATACTATGATCAGAATCGCATTTAAGGCAGTTTTTTTTTCTAATCAGGTTTATTCACAAATATTTTGTGAATCCTTCTGTTCTAATATATGGGATTAAAAAGAATGAAGAGAATTATAGCATAAACCTTAATCTTGCTTTCTTTCAGAGCCAACGTCATCGAAGCTGCCCCCAATTTCGGACAATCAAACGACCTTCCCATCTCCGAAAGAGGTCCAATTTCGGCCCTCGAATTTCTGACTTGAAAGCAATCCATGATATAGTGTACCAACTGAGCTCGTCGTCGTCGTTTTGTAAAAATAAATGCCGTCTTTGAAGTTATCAGCTCTTCATCAATTAGACTAATTATTGGTTTTTGGTTCAATTAGGAAGTTAAAGACTTTAATCTTTCTTGATTACTAAAAGAAGTTTAATACAACTATTGTATTACTTATTTTTTAGCCATTTAAGCAAACTTTCTTGAAATACATTTATTTTCTATAACGCATTTTTTACAACGCGTTGCATAAAATATCAATAAGAGTTTAAATGCTGTCCTATCAAATACTTTATGTTCGTTCAACTATTATTGATTTATGTTTGCCAATTTTGAAATCAATTTTAGACGATAACGTATTTTTTGCAGTTAAGAATTAATCAATGCATTAACCGCCAGTCGTTCAATTGTACCTACACAGACTGACATTTATTTCTGAAAATAACTGACATATTTAGATAGTTTAAATTGATCGTTGAAAACAATTGATTATGTTCTAATCGCCAGAACAGTGGTTAGGGCGTTGGTATTTATTTTTGTATTTTCTAAATGTCAATACTTTGCCATGTTTGCGATCTCTATCACAGAAAATCCATGTATTTTAAGTGAAATTCATTTCATTCACTGAATCATTCACATATTGCGCCAGTTATTTTCTAGTTTTTACATAGAAAAAAAATACATACACCGAATTTACATTCCAAGCCACATTAGACTACTTACATTAATTGCGTTACATACCTATCATGTGTTTAATGATTTCATAACATTTCGAGGGAACGTGAACTCTATCCCATATTCTAAATCGTGAGTGTCCATTTCTTTAAAAAATACATGTGTATGTGTGTGTTATTGTTTTTATTGATTGTTAAATATAATTATTAATGTCTACATTATTGTATCATTCAATAAATTGAATATGTTAAATGCTTCTATTCTTTTATTATGTGTTACGCACATATTAAAGTAAAATTCTACGTTTTATGAAAATAATATCCCTTAATTGTTTTTTTACTATAGTTATTTATAGTTGACTTTCGAACACATCTATTGTGTATAAATGTATAAAAATGTCTTAATTCCAATTTTGATCACAAAAGGCAATTAACACACATAATGATGAAGAAATATTAATATATTAGGCATCTGGATTCGGAGCAAATTTCACATGTATTATGTATATTTTAAGATTTATTTTGCTCCTAACAGTTTGTCTTTTATCCCTATTTTTAATGGTTACTCTTTGCTGTAGCACACCAAACAGGCATTAGTTAGATGCTTCGCAAATTATAGATGTGAAATCAATGTACTTTTTAGAATTTGAAGTATAATAGCCATTTAGAAAATAAAACGGTTCAAGAAACAAGAATGTAATTTAAGAATTATAAATCTTTTGGTACTCTGAGAAGGAAATCTCAAATGTGGTTCTAATTCTGTACCAGGAAACGCTCAATATTTGCACTTTTATTTTGATTCATTCGACCAGTTTCACTCACACAGTAAATTTCTCTGACGAAATGTTGACGAATAATAATTAATATGCCAAAAAGGTATATCAGTTATAAATTAACATTAACCATACACCAAAACAATGCGCATCTAACCTGTAATTTAATGAACAGACTGAATGTTATTTTTGCATTATCACAAACACGCATTCACATTACTAAAATTACACAGATTCAAATATGCAAAATACACATAAATGTTTTATATATGTGAAGAATATATCGAAATTGTTATAAAATATGTGAATTATTAAAATATGATTAAAGACAACGCAGCTGTAGTGCCTTTTTAAAAAGTTATGATGGATAGTTTCATTGAGTAATACATTAATATAGCGTGGTTAAGAAAATGTGTACAATCAAATATTAAGACCTTTGGTATAATACTCATATTTTCTCAAAAGCATAAATGCAGAATTTCGTGCTAACGTCAAATGTTTTATTAACTAACAATAGCTACCCTAAATGCCGTTTATTAAAATATGTTTTGAGAATAATATCTTGATTAATATAAACTTGGAATAGTGTACATCTATTCTCACATATAAATATGTACAAGAGCTAAAATGATTGTGTTTTGATCTATTGAACTATTTTTACAATAACAATTTAATATAAAGTGTAAAACTCTCAAAATACAAATATATTAGTCAAACATAAAATGTATATATTGGCCAAACAAAATTGACTCTTCGTGTGAATATGAATGTTATTCCGAAGCATTATTTCCGCATGAATTATGATAGCTTTTAGCGTTTTCTTGCGCTAGAATCTCTTTCCAGTATGGTCTTCTGAATAGTGCTCCCACACAAATGGCCTTTATAGAAATCTTTGACAAGACGGCATACGGTGCTATTGGACAGATTTCTTTCCGGATATAGTTTAATTGTCCCTGTAATGAAATGCAAGTTTTTGAAGTAAACTATTGTATTTTTTCCGTCTTTAGTACACTGACAAAAATTAATAGCTACATGGGTGGATGCTTTTGTCTGCCACGAAAAACTTCATTTTGAAAATTACTGGATATAAAAAAAGAGGACACAGTTGTAGGATAATCAGGGACATTTCAACATATTCAGAGCAGTATACAACAAAGAATTTTCCACTAAAATAGCCTCAAAAAGATGAAAGGCAACATCCTCCAGAAGTTCCTTCTCCGTTTTGGAAAGCGCAACACTGCAGCACGGTGCCCTTACGTGGGTATATAAATTCTTAAAGGACGAATCATGCAGCATTTTCATACGCCAAAGGTGTGCACTGTAAAGCACTTGGTCCACAGAAACGTAGTGCGTCCCACCGCTATTTGGACGTTAGGCACCGAATTCCCCTTTGAAAGAATCTGACTGGAATTTTCCGAGTAGGACGTATTGTAACTTGTGATCGGCAAAAATGTTCCGTCATATCTGTAAAATAGAAGGAAAGACAGGGAGCAATGTGACGCAGCAAATCAAAACCAATCAGGGATTTAAATAAACCTCACAAAATTTTAGTCTAACTATTTTTAATTATAAACATAATTTGATAACTTGTAAATGACACCATAATAATACATCAATATATAGGTATTACCTATAATGCCTGTGACACCATAATAATATCTCATAGGCACCTATAATATAACATTAAGGATTGAGCAATACACTAAAGTACAACAGTCAACACGAATAAGCCAAACTTAATAGGTATAATATAAGTTAACTATATTTATTTAAAGCTAAAAATTATATGCATGGGCAATGGGCAAGACAGGTGTCTACTGCAATAAAAAACCGGGATAACAGTAAAGTAAATGGAAATGAAGCTTGTATAGGGAATTTGTTTCATGTTGTAGAAATATCAATACTCAATATGTTGAAAATAGCATGTTTAGTTTATAAAATTAAAAAATGTGCACAGCAGAATTCTTCTTAAAGACATCAAGCTATTAAATTGTCGTTTAATAGCGCTATAATCTTACTTTAAAATCATATATATATAAATATATACGCATAAATAACTTATAAAAGTTTCTCAGTTAATCAATGACTGAAAGTAATAATCTACGTCAGTTGGATATGGAATAAAACTTAAAATATAACTTAAAATTATTAAACATCCATTGGCGATATTATATCTACAATGTTGAAAAAACCGGCCTACGAAAATTTTAAAGACAAATCGGTGAGTATCATTTCCCTATATAGGTATAGATTTCCCTGTTTAAATCATTTATTCTAATTATTTTTTAGCTCAAAATTTGATTAATTAGACATTTAAATCGATAAAACTTGTTTTAATCATCTACTTTCCAGTTAAATAACAAACGACAGTTTTCAAACATATTAAACAATATAATTTAACCTCAAACATGCCATAAATATTGATGAAACAATATTTTTGTTTACAGATCACGACGATTTATTTTGCCAATATCTCGCACTTACATAGATGGAATCCTATTTCTCTTCTGCTTGTGACGGGGTCATCAAAAACGCAATGAGCCTAGAAATATTTTAGGATCCCCATTTTGGAACTTCATTATCCGAAACCCATGGGGCTTTGTTCAACTCGACTTGCTGTGTATGTCAAAGACACTGTCGACTGTCGATTAAGTATTACATTCTGTCACATTGTTCCTCAGAACTTTGGAGGTACTTAGCCTTTATGCTAGCGATATACATTTAAGCAACAGAAAGCCAGTCCGTCAGTCTATACAAAATTATGATCAAAGGTAGCAAACACAGCATGACTCCCAGATAATATATTGCCCAATTGATAATAATTCTCAGACGTGGTAGCGATAATTTAGTTAACTGAAAACAAGTTAAGATAATTATGCGCCTGACATCTGACTGATTGACAGCTGTATCATCCTTCAACTCCAAGTGAAGTCAGCTATAGACGTAAGAAACTTTACTCTATGCTATAACTTCTTCGCCAAAATGCTTTACTGAAGAGGTCAATGACTTTACGGGCCAATTTGTAATTATTTGTGGTTAATTTATCGTTTTCTGATCAATTTAAGGGTTCTTTTTTACTGGTTAATATATAGGTGCTTGTTGCCTATAATTACAATATTATAAACATAAAAAAGTACATTAAAATTCATACAATACACTGTAGGTATATTTAATAAATATATTTAATCTCCACTTATTTATTTATAATAATGTAGTAGTCAGAATATTGATATTTTAAGAAATGATTACTTTGTGAACGATAATTTATCAAGTAATTCAAATACTAAAAAAGCATGTTCGTTAATTTCAAATTCCATTCTAGTAAGCCGCCTATATCTGTATGTACCTATGTAAGTTATAAAACAGTCAGAGTCATTTAAATAGAAATATTGACAGTTTTTAAATCAGATACTATTTAAACAAATCGCGTCAATATTTGACCTTAAATAACCCTGTTACTATAAGAGAGACAGACACAAGAAAATGGTCACAACTCTACCGAAAACAAGGTCTTCGGTCGCTTAGTAACCAAGTTATGACAGTTTTAAGTGTACATACTTGCCATACGATGGAAAGCTTTCGTTTAATTTATAAATTTCGAATAATAACGACATTTTGAGGACGCATATCTACAAGTGCAGAACATATACCATCATTATAACAAAAGTTATCAGTTCGAGGCTTTGTTTTCTGTCATGAAAATGGTTGTCATGTGGGAATTAAATTTAGCAGCCTTGTCAATAACCCCTTTCAAATCTAATATACATGTTAATGGATATATTTATATACATACATATTTAAAGATGACACATTCTTCTTCCCACACTTATATAAAGGTATTAATTCGGGATTTTTTAAAATATAATCAAGTGAACTTCAAAACATTTGTTTGATTTGAGTATACATTTTTGTTTTCCTATTAATCAAGATGTAATTTATTGTCTGATTTGCGCAATTTTAATTAACTTCCTTTTACTATAATGAGAGATGCTTTAAGTGGAATTTTCTTGCAACTTTTTAGAAACTGTCAAAATAAAAGTTAGATAAAGGCGTGCATATGGTTCCATTTACGCATCATATAGCTGCTCGAGGCCAAATTCCGATCGGAATCTGATACGCCTTGAAGTGTTAAACACTTACTTTGTGAAATATTCAGCTACTAATTAATTAAAACAAAACTCGGATAAAATTTGAACTTAAACTGCAATCTCTCTTATATTCTAGAAATTCGTTGAAGAATTGTTTAACAACTGTTTTATATATAATAATAATAAAAACAAAATCGATGCAATAAAGTTATTGTTTAAGTTTTGTTTCAACGTGTCTATACTCGGGGGGAGGGAGGCTTTCAACTGCTCCCCATCCGCATTTGAAAGTTCTGAGTCCTGACTGTTCATAGTTTACATTCACAAAGTACAATAGAAGTTATATAAATACTAAATAATTTTCAACCTTTAAATTGATTTATAGATAAAAGAAAAATTACCTATTTTTTATGTTGTTTTCAGTGTTAAGAATAATTTTGATTTGAGTGCATTCAATGTTTTAAAACTAAACACTATTTGGAAGTGTGAAAACCTATAATAAGAAGTTTACGAAATTAATTAATTAATAAATAAGTTCTTAAACAAAGAATTATACGCATAATCATTTTAAAATCTTGTATATAGAACTTATTTTATGTTGAATTATCAATATATTATTGACATACAAGTGAAATAAATATATTAATTAATTATGAAAGTAAGTATAAAATATTTAATCATATAATCGAATGCAATCTGTTAAAAATACAAATAATAATTAAATAAATATATAAATTATGATATGAAAATAAATGAATTTATGTATATATATAAACGTACATAAATGAAATATTAACATTATTTTATATTAAAACCACAAATATATGAGTAAATAAAGTTAACTATTGAATCAATAATTATATAAATAATAACTCAATTAATCAGTAGAATGAAATTTCTACAAATTAATTAACTGAAATACATATTAATTTAAACGGCTAAAAGTTATTAAAATTGTTGTCACCTACTTGTGCAAGAAGGCACATACGACATATAACCAATTTCATTTATTGTTTTCATAGCGGCTATTACCAACTTCTAGTTGAGCCAAGCGTTTTAATTGATAAGCCTATGACTAGACTTGATAAATCCTTTCAGTCTAAAAAGTAGATTTTATAAATTCCTCACCTTCAAACATCGTCTAATCTTGAGCTGGCATTTCATTAGTTTGATTTGTCTAAACAGAAGAACCTTCCTACTCACCAGGCATATATCGCCAGTGTTAGTTCTATCTAAGATAGATTAGGGTCAGACGAGGCTGAAACAAATCAATTTGATGAATAGAAAAGATAAAAAGAGAGTTATCTCCTCATAATCGTCGAATGAAGTTCTCTTATCAATCAAATTATTACATTTTATTAAATTATTTTATGTGTAGTAATATCTGTTTCTCTGCAGCTGACTTCTGATTTTAGTTCCATCTAGAATTTGAGAGCATATTGACGGTTGTATATTCCAGCAAAATCGATGCAGCTAACCCCTTTTCCACTCCTATCCTCTTTCCCGTCCCCCTCCCACCCCCTTCCGTGGTTTGTTTTGGTCAATTAACATCGGAAGGCGATGGGCAATTAACGAGTTTATTCAATTAGAGTCTCCACTAAAGCGTCTAATCTAATGAGGTATTAGTGGAAAGCCTACGCTTTATATTGTATGTGCACAGCATTGTGTTTCATAATATGTATTCAGTCTGTAGCATTGTACAACCAACTGTATAGCTTCTGTAGGGGTCGCAAAACTGTCTGATTTCCGTTTCCAAGACATTTGTGGAAAAGAATTGAGTAGAATGGGATATTATGTATATCCTTTGAATATGGACAGACTGAATCGGCAGTTAGACACTGCCTGACCTAATTATAGATGCGTATTATACATATATTTACTTATTTAGTTTGTTAGTATAGTTATTTGTTGATCGCATACATATTAAGTGTGTTGGAGTTAAATATATTGGTATGCAATTAGATGTAGGTACTGGTGATTATCTATCAAAATAATGAATAATAAATACTTAGACGTTTAGCTATTGGACAGTTTAAATCTTATTGATTATTTATTTAAATAGTTTAAATAGAATTCTACTTTCAAAATAACTGAAACATTTATTATTGCACATATAAACGTTTTGGGTACACATTTTACTACTTTAATATTTTGTTTTAATTCTTATATAAATGTTAGTGATTCGTTAAATTATCCAAATCTAATATATTTGATCTCAAAAATATTTTTCAAATTCCCCATTAGTGTATATATTATGGCTACTTGATTGAAATAAAAAGATTTTCTGTAAACCTCAATAGTTATGAATTATTTCTATGGAAATATCATAGAAATGGATCCATAACAACTAGAAGGGAAATTGTCCATCTCCGTAATATGTAAACACACGGCACCAAACGGTTTAAATTATAACATAAACTGTTGTGTTGTACAACGCCGAATTCTTATTGGAAACTCAATGCAGGAGTATCGATTGCTTCGAAACAGTGCTTATAGGTATAGACGAGATATGAGGAGAATTTTCAAATCAGAAATACTGCCGATCCAAGCATATCTTATCTGGACACTGTCGAGACTTTACCCGTAAAATTTTCTGCAGATTCCAGCAGTGAAAGCCATTTTTCAATAGTTGCTCGAATAATTGAGCTATCGCGAGTTTTAGGAGACCTTTGCTATCTATCAAATGTTAAAAAGAGGTCTTTTTGCCCCGAGTAAGAATCCTAATTGGTGCCCCGATTTAAACAAAATATCGCTTATAGTTGTTATTGATCCATTTCTATGCTTTAATCTTAGCTTGGACCTCGTTCAACAGACCAATATGTCATGCGACACGATGAGAGTAAGTTATTAATCCCTTAGAATAGTATTCTTTAACTATAATAATGGTTGTAAATATATAAATACATAATTGTTAATAATAGTTATATATTGTAAAATGATATCATAAGCTACTTTGATAAGAAGCAGATATTAAGTGGTAGGTATAGGTTAGTATCCTTTATATTATATTTTTAATAACAAATTGTAAATGTAAGGAGGGGAGTTAATAGACTATAATATACGTGTTCAAGCTTCTATTCATTCTATATGACCTGCTTATTTGTATTTAATTATTAAAAATGCCATTTTTGTCAATAAAACAGTGAATGTTTTCACCTGATGTATTGTATTTATTTTTCACATTTTCACGTATAGCTAAACTGAAAGGTATGCAACAGAGTGCACTGTTGAAAGAATTATTTTAAATATTATTGTGTTGAACGGAATATTTTAACACAAAACAACCGTGTTGAAACAAAACGTATTTAACACACCAGAATGTTATCTGCACCTATTTTTTTAAACACTTTTTTGTGTAGTATATTTACACGGTTGATTTTCTCAGGGATATATCCCCCCCCCCTTCCTCCGACATGGATGGTGTTGATGAAGTGCGAGTACTAATCATGGTAACTCTCGCCTGTACCAAGTTATGCAGCGCTGTTAAGTCGACGTATTCGAAGCAGTCGATACTCCTGCATTGAGTTGACTTAAATAAGAATGTTATGTGCGACGTTGTACAATGTAACACTGTTTATTATATCATTTAAATTGTTTGGTCCCGCGCATTAATACATTACCGAGAGTGGCAATTTCCCTTCTAGTTGTTATTGGCCAATTTCTATGGTAACAACTAACGAAGGATTATTAATTATTGCGTGTAATCTTGCTTTGTCTGTGTGCATATTCGATAAGTTATGCACTCATCACTTTTTGCCTGGTAATATATTTACCTAAACGAATCTATAAACCAAGCCTTTTATGTATCCTAGTTTGTTGGTTTTCCTGTTTGTTATATACTGATCCTATCTTTTGTTTTATATTTTATTTTTTCTGATTTATCTCTTTTCTTTCTGTCTGGTGAGCTGTTTCGGCCTGATTGTTCCAATCAATTCTAAATATTATAGCTATTCTATATTTGTGTTCCGATCATTTAATTGGATAGTAGAAGAAATTCGAAAAAAAAACAAATCCAACTGAAAGACAACGTTATTGAGAATGATTCCCAGATTGCAACAATCGCTCTGGGGTGCCCTCTTCCCCCCACCCCCCCCCTCCCTAAAAACCGAATACACCATTCGTACAAATCCAAGGTGGCGGACAGGAAAGCAAATCAGCGACATATTCTAGCTTTTCTAAATTAAATAAATAACAAATCAGTTATTTTTTGGAAAACGCACATTTCACTGCAATTGTAAAAGCAAGTGAAACTGATGCAATATAGTGGCGGCCATATTGGATCTGTGTAATAGTACTTCCCAATTTTAGTGCACACCGGAAGAAACCCATTTGGAATCCCTGTTTTGCATTCTCTGTAAGGCCATATTTATATTTGGCTGTTCTTGGTAGAGTTTTAGTAAAGCTTTCATTTATCACTGCAATTGTCAATGCAAACACTACAAACACTACAAACACTATAAATTAAGAGATGCATGATAGGTGTAAAATGTAAATTTATGAGGGGATATTTAACTTAGCAGATCGCTGAGGCCTTAAATGAAACCTAATTGTGGTTAGAGCAAGGCCATACCGATTTTTCAAAAATAAATGAATCTATTTGGACAATATAATATATATCTCCAAATCTTACACACTAAAGTGTAGAGAATCTGTTAGTCAACAAACTGAATTAGATAAACATTGTTATTAGAAATTTAAATGGAAACGTTCGTTATACTATCGAAAATGTGACAGTTTAACAACAACTTAAATCATATTTATTTGAAGAATATTAGTCCATGTTATCTTGTTTGATTGAACATGAGTCTCATATGGACGACTTCTTTCTCATTGATGGACTGGGTTCGAACCCAGTGCAGTTTTTGTGTCCCTTGCTTTCTCAAAAATAGCCCTCACTTCCTTCTTCCGACATTCCACATGTTCTTTTGGAACAACTAGAATGGTAACTTACATGTTTTTGGTTGAGCGTGCTTATGGAATGTCTCAGGTGTTTTATTGAACCGTATTTTTTGTTCTTAATGGCTGCAAGTTGCTTCAGACTACCGCCCACTCCCTCTACGGCACCTTTTCCGTGACATAACGTGAAACAATAATTCCAAACTAATTCAATAAAAATAACGAATTAAGCAAATGAATCGTCAAAAAAGAGTGTATCTTTGTTTAAATTGTGATGCAGCACTATCCCTGAAAATATTGATATCAGAATCGATATCAATGGCCCCCTTCATTGCAGATTGATGAGGATATGCTTGATAAATGCATAGACAGTCATGGGTAATACAATCCGATTGCAAACAGAACTACAAAGTTTGATCAACTTTCCAAAACACAGCTGTGAAAAATTTTATCTGCGGTTTGTTCCAATTGGTGATTGCACTTCATCCTGAAGTTCGCAGAACATGGAAATTTTCACTGAAGTCAACCTGGAATGCGTCATAACACTATTTTTGGAACACTTTTGAAAAGATCTCTGCTTCTGCTGTATGTCTTTAATTCAACAATGCCACAGAAAAGATTGTGCACAACTTGTTGATAAATAATCTAATTGTTATATTTTCAAGATAACATTCGTTATAAAAATTTAACTTACATTCTACAAAAATGTAAAATTTAAGCAGAATGAAAAATAATACAGTTTCATATTATCTATCTATGTATATAAGATAGATTGATAATTCACACCAAAGTTTATTTAATATTTGTACAAAAAGCACAAATTAAAAAAAAGAAAAATCACGATAACACTCGTTATTATTAAATAAATGAATTTTGAACTGATATGTATAATTCTTTGACTTATATATGGGCATTTTTCTAAAAAGGGCTTTTTATCACATTGTCACGTAAAGAACTAAATTTTGTTTGTACATACA
>JAYRBW010103013.1:0-19238 GCA_036023295.1 Invenusta paracnida
AAAACCCCCCCCCCCCCCGATACGGTAAGATTAAAAATAATTTTGAAATACTATTTTTAATGGCTTTTACTTGAATATTTATACTACTTTCTTCAAAGATAAGTAGTGAAATATTTTAAATATATATTTTAAACACTAAATGCAATGTATAAAGAATGTTATTTTTACAAGCTAACAAGTTAAAATGATTAACTGAAAAGAATGTATTGCCACTAAAAAAACTAATTTAGTACATATTGTTCGTTTTTCAAAAGCATGCATATTTTATATTCAAAAATATCTATTGTATTCCATAAAGTTTACAACTGAACTTCTAAAACCAAGAAAAATTAAACCAATTATAGTTCTGTAGTTTACGTATACAAAATGTCATTTAATTCAAACAAATAGTGTTGTATAAATAATTTTACACTATTTTTCACAAAATCGTTCAACATACTTAATTTTTTTAATACAGAACATTTTTAATAGCGTTTTAATAACTAAATAATAAAATGCAATACCTAAAACCATAGACATTTCTTTCATATTTCACTAGATAGGAAATCGGACTCCGAGAATCGGATATTTGCCATATTTGCAAATTGGGGCTAATTGATTTGTAAATAATGTGAATTTTACACAATGGTAAAAACTTGTTGCACAAATGTATTTAAATTGTAACCAATATAATATTGATATGCAATAGAAAATAATTTTAAATTTATAGATATGTTTAACCAATAAATTAATTACCCTATAATTAAATTCATAAGCGAATACTATAAAAAGTTTTTCGGTTACCGATCTAAGCTACTACTAACTTATATTCATAGAATAAAGAATAAACAGACGGTTGACTTCGAGAATAGACTCTATATAGCTGAACAATTTTACAAAATGTTAATGGTAGCGAGGGCCCCCACGGTTTTTCCAAGATTAGTTTTTCTGACTTTTTGGTATAATTAAATTCGGAAAAAATATATAGATATTAGTAAAATATTTAATTAAAATTTCATGTACTTCATTTATTGAATCGTAAAAATAAATGTACATATAACATAACTAACATATAAATTTATAAAAAACTATTATCTTTACAAAAATACCACAAAATAGATATAGATACATAAACATAGATACCAGTCCAATGTATAAAAAGTGAAGTGCTTTACAAACAGTAAGGAGCATCAGTTAAATCCACATAAAATATGTTTAGAGACAAAAGCACCTACACATAAAATGTAGAAAACATAAAAGCAATTCATTTTATATTATGTTTTTATTTAAAGCAAATATTCAAGCTGTTTAACAAAAGAAACAATATACTGCCCTTTTGGAAGTAAAACAAAATTGAAGAAGAAAACAGATAATTTGTGAATAAAATAAATATGTGCATAGTAAAAAGTGACATTCTGTTGGACTTTTTAATGCATGCCGTATTATCTTGAAAAATATAATAATAAAATACAGTAAATTAGTGAATGTTTCACTTTTTTTAATAAATGGGTTATATAAGAAGTATATACATATATATGTATTTTTACTCAAAATTTAAGGTACTTTTAAAGAAAAAATACTAATTTCAATTTTCCTGACATTCCATGAAATTTTGCAGAAATATTTCTCAATTCCATAACTTTTCCCAGACATTTAGCTTCATTTCTAAATTGCCTGACCCGTGTGAACCCTTTGGTAGAGTCAATTTAATATGTAGAATTCATTTTATTCTTTTTAAAGAGATATGAAATCGTTCAATAGAAACATGTTATGTACTACTTTGAGTTTTCTAACTTTATAAGTAGTACAATAAAATAAAATATCAAATACGTAATAAAATTAAAAATTTATTATATTAGGTACAATACTTTATATAAATAAACTTAATAAATGTAAGTCATTATTAATAATACCAGATATTGATTCATCCAAGAGATTGTGGTAACAAAAGGCTACTATTTTCATTATTAATGATATGCATCCATTAAAAACGCTATTTTTGCTTTATCCATTGATAAAGCTGTCACATCGGTTATATTTTGGCACGTTGTGGGAAGGTTGATTTTTCAAATTTATATTCTATGCATCCTATGATTTTATTTTTGCGTCAATTTTGACTGTGTACATGAATCAGCTAAGGTCTAATATTAAATTATGCAGAATAATATCCTTGGTCTTTAAAAAGGTACTTAAGGGTATGTACTTGTCAAAACAATATGCTATAAAAGTTGGCAATATCTTAAATAATCAGATGTAATAATGCCAATGAACTACCAATGGAGTAATAGTGATTTATACGCATGAGCATCAAAAACTAAAACAACAGGATTTAATCAGCAAACGTAATTTTTACGAAGTAGAGCATTAATATCCAAGAATTTAGCAACGATATCAATTTCTTTTCTGTGGTTTTAATATAATATGAATATTTTGTTTGTAGTTTCAATAAAATCATTTTTGAAGGAACGCAAGATGATGTATGGAAAATGCAGAATTTAACCGGTTAAATTAATCTTTCTATTAATATTATGTGGCATGATTTAGTCTCTTTTGTTTCATGAATCGAAAATAATCAACATTAGATTAATGTCAAACAGCGCGGATGGCATTTTTTTTAATTAATTGAAATTAATAGTCTTATTGTGCAATAATATGCAGCTGGAATTGTTCATAAATAGTTATCATATTTAAAATTTCAACAACTGTCTTATAATTTTTCACCATATAATACGCTTTTAATGAAGCTAAAAAACGATAATGGCAACGGATGAAAAATAAACAATGTAAATTTTAAACAAAATGATATGTATTAATGAATAAATGACTACATTAATGATATTGTAACTTTCCATGCATAAAATTATGTATTACAAATATATTTAATAAGATTAATACTCATTTTAATATATTTAATTTAGTTAAAATGGACTTTATAGATGTAATCAAATTATTTACACTTTCACATAGCAACCACCTTGGAGTCGACACTTTGTGTATTCATTACATCATGCCTAAATTACATTGAATAATTACCTGGCACAATAAAAACAGGTCAAACACTTACAACAGCAAATAGTGAGCAGATATCCATAATTTGACGCATTGCAGGTATCATGTATCGTGGTTGATCTCCGGATTTGAGAATGTTCAACAAACGCGTCACCCAGTCCATCTTTTGAGCATCACGATCCTAAGTTTTATAAAGAAAATACATAGGTGACCAAAATCAAATATATCTTGGAATGGGAATTTTACAGTCTATCAAATAAAAGAAATATCGTTACATTAAAATCTTCAGGAAAACAAAGAAAGTTATATTTATTCAACTTAAATTATTTAGATTAAACTTTAGATTTTACTAATTTCTAATGTATAAGTTAGCACAATTAAAAAAAATTAATAATGAATTTGATGTTACATAAGAGAGCTAAAAACTGTACAATAGAATACCATCCACTGATTAAAAATCTTAAACAATTGAACCAATTTGAATTAGAACTATTCTTTTTCAATTGCGACATACTGCAAAGAAATCCAAACTATTTAAAAATATTTGTAATATAGTTTATTACAAAATACTAATAAATTACGCGCATTTTACAATTAATTATACGATTTGAGTTGAACCGGCTTTGAAATATGAATAAATATAATAATCATTAATATTATATTTTGAATTTTTTTATTTAATCAGTTTTAATTTTCTGTTAACTTTTAGTCCACTGTAAGTCTGAATAAAACAGCCAAGCTATACTAACAAAACAGCCATACTACAAACTATACAAAGCTATACAAACAGCCATACTATATTGCCTTAAAATTTGATTAATTTTCTACTCTAAATTGTGCTAATTTTTATATATTATGATTCAATTATTGACAAAACTAAACTGTTCAGCGAATTCAACTGCAGTAAAATAATTATAGGTTGTATGTTCGTTATCAAAACTTGCATAACTTAATAAAATATTCCAGCGCATTGATTGATTAAAGTAATAAAATAACATGCGAGTATTAGTTTATATTTATCTACTACTATAGTATATCTATTTGATAGTAGAGAATAGCCGTGGTTACGCGCGTATTTCATGATTATAGTCACTGAAAACTGTATCGTGTGGGTACCTGACTACAGCTGAAGTCAAGAATCTTCACGTGAGCAGAAAGTGCCAGTTCCATAATCTCGAGGGGGCAGTCTTCGCCAATTGCCATTTCCCAGAGAAGACCGAGCACCTTTTGGGCCATCACCCCGTCCTTATCCTCCTCTGCCAGACGACGAATCAACTCGATGAGTCGTTCACGCTGCTTCCGGTTCGCGCGTGTCCAACTAGCCTGCATGATATAATATAATATACACATATTATAAACATACAAATAAAATATGTATAACAAATGAAAGACAATTTCAATACATCAAGATGTCATAATCTGGAATATTTTAATTAGAATATAAATAATTATATTTACCACAATTATTTAAATATAGATTTACTTCATTTATATGAGTATTCTATACTTTGTTAATCTTGATAAAATAGCCAGTGGCCAACACTTCTGTCTACTATTGAACTCGTCGGAATCTTACTAATAAGAAACAATTAGTAATGAAATTTTAGAAATGTTAGTGTGTTAATAGACATACGTCATCAAAGGACGATAAAAAATCATAAAATTATTTGATTTATTTACAAATCGTGACACTTGGTGAAATGTTACTTTTTAGGCTTCAGTGATATTTCTAGATAAATTAAATATTACAATATATAATTTAATTAAAATTCCTGAGTATCCAGCACTATAGATGAAATACTTTCTTCTACTGTAATCCACCCATCTAAGGCAAAACCACTATTTAAAATAATAACTTGTTATTGTATAGAAAATAATTGAACTTTATTTAATCACAAAACTATATAATACTACGTATAACTACTATATATAGTTAAAAACAATAATAGTATTGGAATAGTGCGAAAAATATTTCTTTTGCATAATACTCTTTAAATGCAGCTTTTATAATAGGACTATTTCTGAGTGTAGTCTAAAGACAAACAAACCTGGAAACATTTGAAGAGGTAATCAAGCTGGTCAGGCGTGAAGTCCCAGGCCAACTTGGCCAGTAGGTCGTGGATATTCTTCACAATAGCTTCATGCTTGCCCTCCTGCGCGTCCCAAATACGATCCAATTCGGTCTGGCTCAGAGTGTCCTCTTTGATCATGAAGCGTACAATCTTCTCCAACTTCTCCACGTACTGAGGCTGATGGAGGTTTTCACGGAGGATTATCGACAACACCTGTGCGCACGGGAAACAGAAGACAAACAGCGATTGTGACAAACAACTATTGTAAAGTAAAATAATATACACTAAAACTGGGATTTCTATTACTTTTGAAATTTACAAAAAGCAATTCCACAAAGACAAACATATCGTTCTGCTAAATGTCTACACCAGGTATTAAAATCAATCGAAATTGTAATTCTTCCATAGTCTTTGGTTCCGTTGAGCAAACAGATTATATATTGCTTTATTTATGAATATGATACAATACGCCTAATTGTACAGTGTGGGTACTGAGAAAATTAATTAATATGCTGCATTAATATAACAAACAATATTTTCACAATACAAAATTATTATACTTTAATATAAGCTTGATATAGCTGCTTATATATTATTATAAAAACAATATATATAATATAAAATATACAATCCAATACCTTAAAGAAAATAAATAACACTATAATATAAATGGTTAAAAAATCAATGAGTTTCATAAAATACTGAATACGCCGAAGTAGTAAATTTCAAAACAAGCACGAGAAAAATTGCTATGAAAAAACCTATAAAAATGTAAAATATTATATTGATTTAGTATATAAAACTACGTCTTCTACATTAAATATATAATTAGATAAACATATTACATGATAAAATTGTTGTCCTTTGATAGATTAATAAATTAGTCCTGGAAATAACGCTCAAAAAGTAATGTTTAATCATTTTACTTCTAAAACATATTTGATTTATCTGGAACTAATATGTTTCATCTTCACATGATTGTAACTTATGGTACAGTATACTATATTATAACAAACTTTTAGAGCTCTTAAAGCTCACCTCATTTTTTTGAATCCATTGGGCCACTTGCGTGGCAGAGAGCGTCTCTGTCTCCTGTTCCCGGTAGGTACGCGGTGTATATATCGTATGCAGCGGAAGGATCATCTTGTTCAGCTCGATCAGTGCGTTCATTTTACCGTTAAAAGGAGCCACCTAAAAAAGAAGTAAATTTATATAAAAAATACAACTCAATCAAAATTCTAATAGAAATCAAAATGATCCCAATGTCAAAATATATTGGTTATGGAGCATTTCGTCTTATCATTGTACTAAGTTAATCCGATGACGCAATCAGTTTGAAAATATAATTGTGCCACATCATCTTATGCAGTTGTTACATTTGATCTCCGCAGTTAAATTATACTTATACAATTTGTTTAGAAAAATTCTTTGTGTAAACGATATATTATTCATAATAAATTATATATTACTCATTCTTTTTGCAGTAGTGCATGATATTGTAGGTGACTAAGTTCATTTATGATACGCAAGAAGTAACTGGAGACCGGCGGTCTCTACCTTTATAATATGAAATATAGATTTACTGGATATTGTAGATGACTAATTCAGGGTTACACCGTACATGTCAATAATTAAATATGCTAATATATATACTGACATTTTGATATTATTATACCTAAAATGGTAGACAAAATGAATATATGGAAATAAACCTAAATGAAATAATACGAAGTGAGATGACATTAATATATTGTATATTATACGAATCAGATAAACTAGTAAAAAGAAAGCTTTAAAGTTATTTAATTTATCGTTTACAAACTATTATAATTATAGCTTTATAACCGCGCTTATATCTTATAATTTTTTCAAACAATTATAAAATTTAATGAATACAGTTTAGACACGCTTACAATACAATACACTCAAATTTCTAACAATAATAGCGTTTTAGAAAAGGTATTTTCATATATCTTATCTTTAAATATATATCAGGTTCTTAAAAATATAGGCTAGCTATACAGTGAATTTTTAATTAAAATGTTTCAGAATGTTGACTTTTCATTAAAAAATATATTGATTAAATGTTAGTTATTATAATTATCCTTCATATCCATTATCGTTTCCAATAATTCACTATTGTTTCGTATAATCAATTTTTGTCTACTGATAATTGTTGACTGTAAACACTTCCAATTAACATATAAAACAAACTCAACTACACAACACTGGATTAGATTACAGTTAGTTCGAATATTGAAAATAACTAACCTGCAACACACGAAGAATGAGTTGAAGTCGAAGCATTTCCATATCCCTGACTGAATCCTCCAGACGTGAGCCATCGGGTATTTGTTCAGGCATGCGTCGCAGAAAAGATTGCAGGCAGCGGATTATTCCGCTCAGACTGTCGTTTTTAGACTCAGTTTTCGACTCCTTTTTGAGATCCTCATCGCTCAGCTGTTGCAAAAACTCCTTAACAATTGCCTGAATGAGTATTGTTATATGGTGTTGACGGAAAAGATCAAAAAAAGATAATTTAATTACTGATGATGTTGTTTTAATAATACATAGTAATGCTAATTGATATTACAAATAAAATCAATAAAAACGAATCCTTATCTTTAATTAAAAAAATGACATAATATATGGAACACCTATCTAAAATAACTTTCAACTTGAAACATTGTAGAAATGAATTAGTAATAGTATTAGTGGAATAGAATTTACCATGGTATTTGAAACGTGCAATGTGGAAATATGTACACTACAATATTTAATTCCTATTAATATTTAAAAAATAAAAACATTAATAAATTTCACGATAATATAAAATTATGTGTAATACGACGAAAAATGTTTAATCCCTTTCGATATATATATGTATATGTTAAGAAAAACATTTTATTTATGGATTAGTTGAAATAAGTATACCATTTGCTCGCAAAATATTTTACAACAATATTGTTATTCTGAATTGGATTTAAACAGTTAAAAAATTATCGATTTGTACATTTTAGGCATGTTTTGAATACGTTGTTAAACAAAATAAAAATATTTCGCGATGCTATTATCTAAAATAATACTATTGAAAATAAAATTCAAACTTACAACTATTGGTGCAAAATACTTTATAATTGTAGCTCGCAGAAGGTACTCGTGACAAGCACCAAAAGGTTTCAGGTAGGCATGAATAACTGCAACAGACAATGTTGAGTGACCGGCCTGAAAACGCTTTAACACTCGGTCAAATCCACCCTGACGACCAAAGTTATTGATGAAATCGACTAGAATAACTAGATGACTCCTTGTCTCTCGGAAATCGGCAAAAATCATCTATGTGGAAAATGGAGAGGAACAAATAAAATATGATTATTGTTGTTATACTAGTAATACCAATTATAAGGTTTGGGCCATATAAAATTATAAGACAATTTACTCATTTAAAGTAAAATTTCATATCCTTGATACTTCAGCATGTAATGAAATTATATAAATGTTATAATGAAATGCATTTAAATTACTAATCAATCAAGTTTTCATTTATCACAGGGTGTCCCCTGATATTCATTAATTATTTTCTAGGATTTCCCCAATATTTATTTATTATAAAAGTTCAAAATAACCTAACTAACACTTCCTTGTCTTACTAATTTCGTCATCCACAGCCTCGATCATATCGCGGAGACGCTTACACTCACATCCAGCTCATTCATTGCTGTCTGATTTGATCTTGCTTTAGCAGCTACCATTGTGGCATCATAGAAAACTACAGAGCAGACGTTTTAACGAAGAGGCAGTGACCAAGGCAAAAGCACAACCCTAACAACTCTAGCCTCGAGAAAAGCAATCATTAGAAGAACCTGCAAATGGCAACCAAGTCACACAAGAACAGCAAACACACTGGGAAACAGCTTCTTCACCTTGGAGAAGAAAAACGTTGGCCCAACAAGAAACGAAAGACATTCGTACAACTAAGATCAGAGCATTCCATCCTGCTCAACAATTACCTAAATAAACTGGAACCAGATAAACTACCAAACTGAAGACTCTGTGATGAAGAAAAAGAAACTTGCGACCACATTGTCTTCAACTGCCTAGCTCACGAAACGAAGACGTAGAAACACGATTACCGAGGTGTTAATAAAAGACCATAACGGTGCCTGGGGGTTTCTCATGTCTCACATTAAGACTCCTTGATGAAATAGCTTCAGCAGCAGCTATTCCGATATGCCCCCACTGCTCTTCAGAACCGGAAAATGAGGAACATACCTAAAATAAAGCAAGCAAGCAAACAGCAACAGGAAATGCCGCTAACTACAGGAAATGCGACAAAATAAAGGAAACTGCAATTCATATCGTCCTCCATTGTCCTGCTCATGAACCAAAAAGACGTATTCTACTCGGGGACGTTCGGGAGAAGAGTGTGCTGGTGACGGCACCCATACAGGCATGGGAGCTCCTAGAGACTCACCTCCATGGCTCCTTCTGATTAAGCAGCAGCAGCTACAAGAGTTTCTAATTCAATGTCCTTTTCTGCTAGATTAAAATTTACAAAAAAATGTTAACCATTCAAAAAATGTCAAGGATTACAGCAGGTTTTTCGGGATATTCTATAATTTTCCAGGAAGGGGACACCCTGTATCAGTTTTATTAATTGGAACGTAATATTTTAGGAAATAATCTTATTTCATCGATTAAAAATCGTATTAAAATATGATAAAGCTACATACACTAATCTTGAATAAATGCCGCAATATTTTATTTTCATTCATTGATCTAAGTCATCATGCTCGCATCTAATGAATGCTTTAGGTACTAATAAATAAATGTTTTTACCCAATTTCTGCTATTATAACTTACTAAATAAATAATGCAATAACATTTGATACAGTGAAATAAACGCCACACCAAAAAAATATGCAATTACATCAATGCAACGCTTAATTTGTTTAATCAAAGACATACGATAAATAGATAGTTATTTTAATATGTTGAAAGAAAATATTTTTGTTTGATAATAGTAAAGATAAAACATCAAATATATATAATTATGGAAATACTAAATACTATTAAAGTTCGAAATAATTTATATAATTAGTAATACTAATCATTATTTTATATAATAAAATAGGTTATTTTTTAGTGATAAAATATATTACTACTACTTATAATGCAAGTAGTAAATTAAAATAATCGTTTTTTATATAAAACTGTTTTATTTATAATTTACTTAGTCCGTATATTTAATTGTTATATAATTTCGAACTAAACTATGTCTAACTCGAAATAGGGATATGTATACCTACCCATAAAACGAGACTATATGTTTCTCAGAAATTAGATCGCGAATAGAACTTTATTAATTATTGAGTTTGCAGTTATATTAAATCAAGCATTAGGATAACAGTTTAAATTTATCCAATTGAAGTTTATTTTATTCAGTCAAAACTTTTTTAGGCATAACAAAACTTGTAATATAACAGAAGAGTATATATAAAAATAGATTGTCGTGCATATATCATCCCTAATTTTTCGGTCGCTCCAGGTTAGTGAATTTGACGGTATATTTTCAAATCGAGATAAATGACGGAAAAGCATTTTTACAGGAATCGAATTTTTATGTGTATTTAAACAAAAAGGTATTAACATATAATTGGATATTTTCGAAGTGCTCTATAGATTTTAAGAAAAAATAATAGTACAAACGAAAGAAAATTGTTTCGATTGAAAAACAATGGTGAATTCTATGATAATAGAATGATATAAAAATACATAGCTTTAAAAAATATTTCTTTCAAGAAGCATTTATATGAAAAAATATTGAAAGTTGAATGGTAATCTAAAACTAAAAAGAATAAAGAAAGCATATTTCATATAGTCAAAATTTTCGTACATATATAATTAAAATAAATACCTTAAAATAACTACTGGTGATTTAAATAATATAAATAAAACATTCCAATCGGTTGAAACTGCAAGAATGAAACTAAATTAAGTTAAAGTTTAATCAATTATATCCTTTCGAAGAGCAGCCATTTGTTTTACAATCAAGTGATCTTCAGCCTCGGAATTAGATATAAACAATCTTTTCATATACAATGTGTCAATTTCCTCTATGGACGTTTGCGTCCTTTAATACGATCTGCAGACTGATTACTCTAAAGTGGCCCGATACCTCTTCCTTGTCGAACAAACTGATGTCAACAATTCGCGAGTCACTTGAATACTTAATGGATTTCCAACACACTTGACAGACAATTCTTTGAAAAATCAGAGATAAATTCTTCGTATTATCCTTTAGAACCTCATCGTTATCTGAGAGACCACTTTCCACACAGGCAATCCCATGCTATAAAACAGTAAGCTACAGTTCTGTAATCATCCTCATTTGCAAAGAGATCAGCGTAAAACCTATCCAGGTGACACATTTTTATCAAAGGGACAAATTTCTTCTACAATATCACCATTTTTGCGTAATGGCAAAAATTCTAATTTTGTTTTATCGGCACAGTCATCTGACATGCAATGTTTACATTCGACAAATAATTTTAACGTCTTTTCAAAATGTCCAGTAGCGAAAGATGATTTCTTTCAGGTGAGAATTATTGTAGGTGATAGGCTCGACGAATTTTGCACAAACTCATATTTAACCGACCTTTTGAAAAGTGTTCCCATTGTTATTAACAAAAGTAGCTTGCAGTGCTTATAAAGACTTTTTCTTTTTATCACAGATACGTTATTTAAGACATTCTTTGCAGCAAAGCCAACATCAGACTTTTTGATATTTTTATCACAGAAATCAATTTCAAAACCATTTTTGGCCTTTTTCAAAACCTGGGATTTCGTAAACCGACTCGGCAAAGAAAAATAACTCTTTCCATAAATTCCCATAAAAGTTGGAATAATGGAGCAGCTGTTTCAAATCTACGTAGAAATGGTTTCAAAAGCAAGATACCGATTTGAAAATATGTAGCTTAGTGACAAGTGATTCATTAGAAAGTAACTCCTTTACATTGTCCAAAACTTAGCAGGATATACGGATAGTTTCGACGATTTTTTTAAATGACAACATTTGTAAAAAACAAAAATCACGAGGTGCTAATTTGTTCTTATATTTTCAAATAAATAACTATAGAAACTATAAAATGATACAAATAAAAAATGGGAGTATAATATTATCAAATCGCAAACGGGGTTAGGGAAATTTTACCACTTTAAAATAATGTGTATACATTTATTTATATTTATTGCAACTACCCGCTTTTTTTCGGTCTTAATCAGTCGCGGATATCCTATAAATGATAGGCATTATGGTTAAATATTACATAAAGATACATATTACATACACTTAAAATAATATTATTTGAAATACGTAAAATTAACGACGATTAAATTAAGTAAGCGAATACCTCTGCAAATTATATTGCCTTTTGAGGATATCTAAAACATAACAATCGCAAGAGTGATACCATTGCTTCTCAGAAATATAGGAATTTCGTTAATTACATAGTCCAACAAATAAATAGGAAATATAGGAGCAGTAATAACCACCCCTAAAATAATATGTAATAGTTTTAAAAGGTTAATTACTAAATACAAACTGACAATAATTATACGTACGAATGCAAGACTACAAACCATGAAAACAAAATACGCTCATATAAATCACATTTAAAATAATAATCCCTACTATACGATAATACAGGAAATAAATATCGTTGCTTTTCATATAAGTACTCAAAAATAATTGTTAGAAAAAAATACCTCAGATGGGCCTGGTGCCTGCGCCAATGTATTTGTTGGCGAGGGATCAGTGGAAAGAATCGTCTCAGGAGTGGTCATACTTTGAGGAAGGGCACCGCGAATTTCAGGAGACCGTCCTATACTATGTTGTTGAAATCTAAATAAAATTTTACAAAAGGAAGATAAACGACTACTATGACAGGATGCTGAGAGATGTTTAAAATGTCTCAGATATTTTCAAATTAAAACAAAATGGTATACTACCGAGTTACAGAGTAGAAACTATTATGACTAATAATTACTAATATGCAATCCTGTAATTATTAAGCGTCGAAAGAATGATTAAATATATCAATAATTTTTTTAAATAATTATATACCTAAGCTATTATTTTAGATTACTAAATTTCAAAGAATTGTTTTAGAAAAGCTTCAAGGTAAGTAAACATTTCATTAAAATTCAACAAAAGATTGAAAATTTATAACTTGAGTAATTCTAATCCTGGATGAAACTTTTTTTAAGAAAATAGGAACTGGAGAACAGGACACTATTAGCAACTAAATAAGATGTTAGACACTTAATGATCTGAATATGACTTATAATGCTTACTTAAGAAGGAAGCATTAACTCTCAATATAATAGTATGTCTATAAATTGTGTTAGAGTAGTACTTATCGATTCATATAGCCATAGTGTTTTCGATTGTATTTTTATAATAGTTAACCCCTTTCCAAATAAGTGTGTGCATCAGACTAAACACAAAGCAAATCAGACGTTACAGTGTTCTAAAAGAAAAGAAACTTCTATGATAAATACTTAATGAAACATAACTGCCGCCTATTTAGGTTTGTTGACAGAAAATAATAGGTAAATCTAGTTAAAACTGCAATTATAGTACAACGTAACGAAACTAAAAATAGATGTTGGTGTAATATTAAGATATCAAGATACATACTTGGTACACTAAAAAATAGAACACTGGTTGAAAGAGTGTATGTGATTACAGAAAACATATTGGTATATTGTTGTTATTAGCATTCCTAGAATGTAAATTTAATAATTATAAAGGACCTTTAACTTAATTAAAATACGTATATATTATGAAATAGTATATAAATAATATAGAGTAATATCACAGAAAAGGTGACCACAACTTGTACATAATATTAAAACATGGCAATCGCTATCAAACTTTGTTATACTTAGCAACATAACGAACGCAATGTATATATATTTATTATATATCAAGATAACTTACTTTGAAGTCGGAGTAAAAACCATAGACAGGAGTTCGAGTAATGGGAAGCAGTCATCGGGTATTTTTAAACAGCATAATTCCAGTAAATAAAATGAATTTCTATATATACATGACTGAAAAAGGAAACACAAGAATATTTTCAACTACATACATACATAGCATGTAATATAAAAAAGAAATAGTCATAATATTTCATTATGAAGTGTAGTTATCATTTACTATTTAAGGTGTAAACGAATATAAATGCATTGAATAAAAATTAATTTAAAGTAAAAACGGCAATCAAAATTTAATGTTTCTACATATGCTAGGTTATGTAATAAATGAGTACTAATAAAATGAAGTTTAACGAAATTACCTGGATTTCTGGTTTCCAGCCACTAACAGCCTCGTCAAACAAAATTTTCTGAAAAGATACGGTTAATCCCTCGCGAAAAAATCTTTGGCAATGTTCACAGTGTTGATCAATACCTAAATTTAAAAATAAAAATGTAAGTTAAAAAATATAATAAAATAATAGAAATCAATGAATAAATAACATTAGGGGTCAATTTCATTGTGCAGTAGAAAATATAACCTGAATCATAGAGTACAATAGAGAAACGATTCATGTGTTTTGAATGTATACATTTTAAAAATATATATTAAAATTCATCGAATCAATTGTAGATTTCATTTCTGATATTTATTTGTAATTTCAAATAAAAAAATAATAATTTTTGTACTACTGCTCGTCTACCGCTGCTTGTGAGTAGTATAATGATAAAAAATATTTGTTTTATGCATAACTAAATAAATAAAACAGAAACAATATATTTATTAATGATACAAGCATAACAATTGAAATATATATATCCAAGCATATTAGTACTTTTTAATTTACAATAAAAGTACATATAATATATGTACAGGTTTTAAAGTTAATAAACAAATGAAAATTTTGAATATGATGAAATCGGAATATATAACAAAAATATATTTTGTTATTTTTGTTATGAAAATATATAAATTAACTGTAAGCTATTGTTTTACATTTTGAAAAAACTAAACTTTAAGATTTTTAGTGATTACTACAGCCATAAAAGGAAAAAATCTATCACTTCATGGCATTTTCAATACTAAAACATTTGCAAGGGTAGACATGAATGGCCTGAATTGTGTATTGCTTAACAATGGAATAATTACAAAATAAGAATACTGATGAATAATACAACCAGAAACTAATCCAAGAAATTGTAATACATTTTAAAATAAAATATTAAGTATTATCAAATTAAAGAAATATAACATTCTGTATATTGAAAGTAGTATTCTATATTAAATTAAATTACAAAAAATGTAAACCCCTATTTTTAGTATCTACCAATCCGTTTTAGATAATAGTAATTATGTAGCAAAAGGTATAACAAACATATAAATAATCATACCTGCTTTTACAAGCCGGATAGAATATTTGATTAGAACTTCTAGTTCACCATTTGGCAGAACAGGCACAATCCACCTTGATCGATTAACCATATCATCAAGAGTGTGCAAATCCTTCAGTGGATAAATCACTTCCCCAGAAACTGGATCCATCAGAGCCTCTGGGCTCTCACTAGCGTCAGTATCACTGCCATTTGGACTGTTAGAACTGTTGTTCTCTTGCACTGGTTGTGTCTGTCCAGTTGGTGATGCCTGCTGCTGTTGATGATGATGGACTGGAGATGATGAAGAAATGTTTGAATTGTTTGTAGTTCCTCCAAGTGTCTGCAGTGGTGGTGACAGTGTTGGCTGCTGGTTTATTGTGGGACCACTACCTGGGACATTTGGGGCGAACTGCTGTTTGCCTCCACCTACACTACTGCTGGTTGATGTAGTTGTTGATGGAACAGTACTACCTGTAACAGCTACACCCACTGTTGGTGGAGTCATTGTTGTACTTGTTGGTCCACCTGTCACTGAAGTGTCCAGTGGTGGAAGGACCTGTTCTGTAGTGATAATGACATCTGTCGTGGATATACCACCCTGCTCATGTAACAGGTTATTGGGGTCATGTTGGTCACCCGCCTTTGAAATAACGGTCATCTTCTCTGAATGCTACAAAAAGTAATTAATAAAAAGATAAATTAATAAAATGTTCTGATTGTTACACATTTCTCTTATCAAGATGTTTGATAACATTATACATAATGTAGTATTGTTTGATATGTATGAATATCCAAAAAATTAGCAGGTGGTGATTTTATTCTATTAAGAAAATGCACACATTTATATTACTAAATAAAACGGTATCAATAAAACCAGACAGAATAATGAATAAGCAATGTATTACATAATCATATCAATCAGAAGAATAAGTAATAATAAGGCAATATTACGAATATTACATAACAGTTAAAAATATAATTAAACAATGATTGTTAAATAATTGTTTATATACATGTGTGTGTGTGTACAGTCTAGTAATTTCATATTGTAAATAATATTGTGTAAGTATTAAGTAGCAAAATAATAATTTGACAATATAACTAGTAATACTTAAACCTATGTGTATGTTAAATATACTTACCTACATATATTTACTGCATTCATGCATGCATATACATACATGTATGCAATAGGATCCATACATAGTAAATTAAGATATGTTTTAATAAAGAAAAGTGTGCTTTGGTGTACCAAAAAATGTAAATCAATGCTTTCAAATTAAAAAATTTCAATGTTTTAGACTGATAATATATATATTATAATAATTTGAGAAAACATTAGACATATTTGAATAGTTAATGACAAATATTATAAAGCTTTTAATTATTTGAAATAGAAAAAGTATCACTTGCAAAGTAGGACTTGGCCAGTTAATAATTTTACTAATAAATATCTAAACCTAATAATTTAAAGCCAATAGAGTAAATATGTGGATATGTAAAAAAATGATAAAGATTCCTATTAAAATAATTTCAAATGTAGTGCATATGTAGAAACTAAATAAAGATCACCATTCCAAAGAAAAATAGTTTGTACAATAGATGCTTTGAAAACTAAACAGTACACATTAAAAATGTACATGATTGTACAAAAAGACAAAATAATAATTTTTATAATAATGGGCTATATTGTTCTGTGGTCTAATAGTATACAAATGTATTTTTGTACAATGTTTTGAAAATCAATTACTAAAAATTTAAAATATCACAATCATACTTTATTCTGCTATTTGGCTTTATTAATCTATGGTCTACTACAAATGTATTTGACTAAGACTCAAGTTTTTTGGTCAGTGAAAATGTTTATATATATAGTTAGTCATGAAGTTATGTGTCACAAAATAACACATTCTGGGCATAAAATACCATACAAAATAAATTCTTTTTAATAAACTAGGCAATGCACCTTTCAAATGTTTCTAAAAATAAAGATATTTTATAATTGATGGATGGGTTGATGAAATTATATTTCATATATTATCATATTTCTGTATGTAAAATACCAAACAAAATCTGTTAAATATAAAAAATATATAATTTCTTTAATAACAAAAAATTAAAGAGATTTAAAATACTATATATATACAAAGGGGCTTCAAAAAGTTTGTGGACTCAATATCAATGCAATACCTTACACATAAAATATGTGCATATTTATTAACAATAGATACATTTAAGATATTGGTGAATATCTCATGTTGATATGTTAACAAATACCTTCATAATTCAAATTTAGAAAATTTTCAATCATTTTTTTAAAATTGATAATTTATTTGAAGTAAAATTTCAACATGAATTTTATAAATTCACAATGTATTGTCTTTAACAGTCACTGCATTTTTACATATGTGATCAAATCTATTTTTTTTATAAAATTCATTTTTTTATAAAATTCACCTTTAATGTCAAGTTGTTATCGCCATTTTGACTTGAACATTCTGATTTTCTATATTTGAATTATGAAGGTATCAATTTTTCACATTTGGAACGCCTGACAATTGTGTTGTTAACAACTTCAGGAGCTGGGTGTGACCTTTTCCTAACAACAGCATTAAAATCAGACCTAATTAAGATCAAACAAGAGTGTCAAGATGCTTGCGTATTCAAAGCATGGTTCTTACACAATTCCATGACTTTTCCAGGTTTTCCACTTTTTTGAAAAAATTACAGACCTTAATAATAATTATGAAAATGTCACTTTGATAGCTAACTTGATAATAATTCATTGATCAATAGCTTTTTATCTGAAAGGTTAATATATACAATTTATGTATATTGAAAATAATTAAGTTTTTTTAATACATTATAGGTAGGTATGTAGTTATTTCAGACACAATTACTTAGTCAGGCATGAGAGTGAGGATTCAACAAAAAATGGCAATTATAACTTTGTGCACAGCAAATTTTTTTTATCAAATGTTAACTAAAATGGCAGAAAAATTGCATTGCGATTAAAAATCACAGGGAGTGGCAGCACTGAATATAGGTATTTAAATTTGAAAATTCACATACATGCCAAAAAATTCACGTACATGCCACAGAATTCACATACATTTCAGGTGTATTTTGGTTAATTTTTAAATTCACGTATAGTTCATGTATATATGTGAATTTCACGTACTAGTTGACACCCTGACATTATTACAAAATCTGATTTGTTACTTGTGATTCAATTTCATGTAATTGTATATAATGTTACTTGTGATTTATGTTTCCATTTTCAATGTTTCTTGTTGTAACACTTATAAACACTTATGAATATTTATAATTATGTATCCCTTATTAAAAAAACAAAAACAAAAAAAACATTAAAAAAAGCATAAATAATTTAATGTGGGAAACTTGGAGATTACCAATTTCTATTATTTATTCAAAATAAAGATAAGTTTGCTGACACTAGTGATGCTATTACTATTAGAGTTAGCATTAGCAATAGCACAGGTGCACACCCACTCCCAGGGCTAAGTTTTGACTAATTAGTAGGGCCAGGGCCAGGTGCTAAAATAAGTGTAAGTAAATAAGTACCTACCAGGGTGTCCACATTTCTTTAAAAAAAAAATTCAATATGGACTGATTTATTGAGAAACCAAAAATAATATACACTTATGTACAAAAATATATTTACACTCAGTATTCCCTGCAATTAGTATATATTTTAGAATAGTAATATTGTATTAAATATAATAAGCAAAACACAAAGTAATA
>JAYRBW010103024.1:0-41963 GCA_036023295.1 Invenusta paracnida
CAAGTTAAATAAATAAATCGATAATGCAGAGATAGTACATAGTGCATAGATAGTATATAGCGCATAGAATATAAATTTTTAGCGAATAGATTATTGGGTGAAAGTGGGTCAAGCTACTTATGCGCCACCCTGTATATAAATACATTTGATACCAAATTGTTTGATTTTATGATATTAAACTGTAGATTTACCAATACTAATATATATACATATATACTCTTATTGGGAAATATCAATATATATGTATGTGTCATTCATTTAAAAGTATGCATATGTATATATATTTGTATAACTTCCTAGTCTTCTTACATATTAATATATATGTGGGATTTTATTATAAAAAAGCATTTATATATTTATAATAAAAGTGCTGTGTTATATGTCATTTAAAATATTAATAACTAAGGTAGAACATATCTATAGAAGTGTTATTACATTTAATTTCTATAGGAAATGTTTTATTATAAAAATATTAATAAATATAAAAAACTAAATTATGTAAAAAGTCTATTAAATACCAATTGATAAAATTCATCAAAATTAAATTAAACTATACAAATTGAAAATATTCATAAAAAAACAATCAAAAAGTGATAAATAATAATTGTTTTTCTGTTTTATATAAATAACTCCAATTTTCTTTTAAAATATAAAAAAACTGGTTATAATTTAAAGTAGTTTTAATAATGATTAGTATATACAAATATTCATTAACATTGTATATGACTAATAACAGATTATGGTTTATTTTATTATATCAAACTCCAAAAGTTAAGTTGTTTATATCTAAATTGCATACATTCCCTTGGTCTCATTATTTTTTTGGTTTGTACAGTATTTTAATATTTTTAGAGCAATTTTTTTAAATTTGTAAATAATTGTAATTTATAAGGTCAAGAAAAAATTGAAACAGTAATTACGAACTGCAGCCTGAATCAATTATAATACACTTATTTATAAATTAAAACAGTTATAATTTAATTATATAATTGAGTTTTATATAATTTTGATTACATTTATTTTATAATATTTATAAGTATTTATACTAAAGAAGTATTAAAGTAATAGATTAATTTGATAATTTTATTTAAAGTTTAGGTGCTATTGACATTCAAATCTAAGCAAAACAATATATTCTGAAGATATTTAATACAAATAATTTTTTGACTTTTGCTGTAATATCTTCCATTTGCTGAGTAATAAGATATGACAAATGAGGTAGAGAATGAGTGAGCTGGGTACCTTATAACAATTTTCTTCTTTTCATGTTACTTTTAGAATTTTTATACTTTTCATAATTCTGAGAATACTATATTTTTTGTATGTATTTAGCACCATAAAGTAATTAGACAATTAATTATTTAACATTTTTGTGATATGATTTATATATATATTATATCATCCTAATAGTAGATTGTATAAATAATGCCAACATTTATAATTTATAAGTGCCTTAATATCTAAATTATGTTGTCATAAACATAAGAACTGCATTTTAATCTAACTCAGTTTAAAAATGAATAACAAAGTAGTGTATATGAATGCTATTTAAAATAGTTGCATTTAGATATTTATCTTGTTTTGTTATTAATCTTATAGACCCAGAAAATTTTAAAATTTATTGCACAAACTAGATAGAAATTGGCATTATTAAAAAAGAAAGAATTTAATTGAAATTATTTAATGAAACTATTATATTTTACATACTGTAATAGCCTGTGTATAAGCCGCACCCTTGTATAAGCTGCATCCTGATTTTTCATTTACAAAACATGGATTTGAGGTATAGACCACATATAACCTGCGCCTCATGTTTTGCAACCAACATATTAATTCTAGGCATTGTAATACAGATGAACATATCTGTACATAGGTATTTAATTAGGCAAAAAGAGAAAATCAATACATATCATGCAAAAATATCATATACAGTTTGTTCTTCCTTTTTGATATAATGATATAGCAGTGTACAATTTTTAGATCAACCCATTGAGTATGTACCTACTACAAAATCCAACCTATATATTTTCAGAACCACCATTTATTGATTGATGCTCCATCTTAAACTAGGTACAGTGTATAAGCTGCAGTCCCTCCCCCCCTTTTTGCTTGTAAAAATAGGTTCACAGGTGTGACTTATACACGGACCATTACAGTATATTATTATGCAATTATAATATTCATATTTTTATCCTAATTGCAGCAATATAAAATATATAGTTTATTTATGGGTTATAATTATGTATGAGGTGTGTAAATTATCTCATATTATAATAATACTTTTTGCAATTAAAGCTCACAATCACCCAAGAAGTAATCACAAGTCTCAGTTTTTCATGATGGAACATTCAATAAGGCTAATATAACTATTATTATAAATACATAATCAAACCTATTTACTTCCTTGTATCCTCAGTTTTTTAATCTTGGGATACCACTAAAATTATATTTAATATCCTTGTACTTATAACTTGCTCATTTCTTTTACTCTGATTATAATACTAAGATTGTGTGTCATGTAATTTTTAAATAATTTTTATTATCTTGATTATCATTAATTATTATATATTGTAGAAATCAACACTTTACTGATTTGTTTGGATAATCTGTTATATTTAATAATTAAGCTAATTACACACTTAAAAGTATAAACAAAACTTTTATGAATAAAAGTAGAAAATAGTATATGTTTAATATTTTTGTTTTATTGTTCATTTGTTTTTGAATGTTATTGACTGTTATTGACTATTTTTTACAAATATAGGTTGAATGATTTTTGCACTGCATCAATTTCGTACTCTCATTTCATCTGGAAATATCATTAAATTAAATTATTATCATAATAGATATCAACATATTTACCTAATGTTATCATGTTCATTTTGAGATAATATTTTTCATAGAGTATTTAACTTTTATTTAACAAAATGTGAAACACAAATAAAGGCACCAGAGTACCTAATTGCTATTTGTAAATTTAGTTTATCATTTAATAAAATAATGTAACTTAGAATATACTTGTACATTTTGTAATGTGATCAATAAAATACATTTTACTACTATACTATTGTAATTTGCACATATATTTTAATTTTACTTAATTGCACTCGATAAATTCATCTATTCATATATTTAATATTAAAAGGTATGATAAGTACATTTACAGGTATAACAATTCGAAATATTTGTTTTACTAACCATATAACTTTCTCTGACACATTTTTATTCCGTGAATCAATACATAGTGAAATAAATGTAATCAATTAAGTTACTTTAAATCTTTTTGTAATGATAAGTTTTCTAAAAATCAGTTTATGTTTTTGAAAGTATAGGGCATTTTTACACATTGAATTGCTAATTAAATTATCTTATTGTACTTATTTGTTTACAATTATAAAGAAATTGCGATAGTTATATACACCCTATCGAATTACAATAGGCTTATATTTTACTTGGAATTCCGTCTTTATATCCTCGCCAGATTTCGAATTAATCTTCATATAAAAATTGTCGTGAGACTCGTCATGAGAGAAATATTGATGTATAATCTTACTTCGTGCGCGGATTTCTTAGAGTAACTATTAGTCGGGCTCATCTCTTTATAAGTCCCTCTCAATTGTGATGTGCTGGTATATAGATTATATTCCGAGTAGAATTCTATTCTCTATCAGCGTCTTCATTCAATACTCCGTCTTTTTCTCTTAATTCTTTTTTTTTGCGCCGCGCAATATATTCCAGATGTATAGGTAGGTAGTAGGTATAAGATAGCAGCTACTCTGGGTATTATATCTCTGCCCATAACTGTGAAGGGTAATTAGTGCGCCAAAATCATGTCCTCATTCGCCAATCTCTCATTCAACGTTCTCCTTATTTATTTCGGGTATATAGATATTTTGCAATAGGTGAAGTTTGACTTTTTGCCCCTTAATATTTTTGCTTGATCCAAAGGAGCGATCAGTGTCTTTTTGATACAACAGCCAGAAAACTACCTGCTAGGAATCAAGAAATTACGCCCTCTTTAAATCGCATTGAATTGAATGGAACATTTCAAGTGACACCGTACCTATATACCTACTTGATTTTGCATAGATAGCTTTCTTTATCTGGCTCACAATGATTATGGCTCTTTGTCTTGCCCGTATTTTCAAATAGAATCGATGTGGTCCGTTCTTATACTCTAATTGATTATTTTCCGCTATGATGGGATTACTCAGCAGTTGTGTAAAAAAGCCAGCTAAACCGAAACTTCATCTGACTGAACAGTATATTAAAAATGTTTCTTCACATGTTGCATCTTCAAAATCGATTTTACAACCCAGAAAATCTAAGTTTCGGTGTCTCGATGCATGTTGTATCTGCTCAGGTATTAAGAATAGTTTAGATATGTTATTTATTCTATTTATTTGATAAAGTTTCAGAATAACATTAATACTTTGTATATTGTTTAATACTGTTGTTGAATTCCTATTGATTAATTGATTAATATTTATTAATTTAGAATTTGTTATTTTGATATAGGCATAAAAAAATTGTTTTGTTGCTTTAATGCATGTCTAAAATACATGTACTATTTAAGACATATGTATACTTAAAATTATGACTATTCGATTTATCTAAAGGAATTTTATAATTACAAATATTTTGTATATATTCTTAATTTACCATATTTTTACAATAAAATATCAGTACATGTTTCAATGTGAATATAATTTTTCCGTAAAGCAAATATGTGAATAATACCTACTACATTTTCTTATATATATTTCATAAAGAATATTACAATAATATAGGTGACTCAAGATAAAAGAGACAACCTTACTACTCAGTCTAAACTAATAGTTTGATACAGTAGTTGTCATATTTTTTGTTGTATTTTTTCATAAATAACATATTTTTATATAGCCGATTGAAGCCTTAGTAGTAGGTATAGTCTTAGTAGTCGCTATATATGTAATATTTGCATTTTATGCTGAAGGTTTCATTGTGAACCAAAAATATCTGTTTTTGAAGTTTAGCTGAAGCCATCTCAAAATTTATTACGTTTTATAATCGTTAAATGCTGGATGTTATATCGATAATTCCCAAATTCAGACTGACAGCTTTTTATAGGACTGGGAGAATGTCAGCCATTTGAATACTGCTCCTTTCTTAAATGATTATCGCAGCATTATCGATTATTTCTTATATCTGTCGTTGTCGTCGACCTTCTTATGGTTTCCTCGTATATTTCTGAATGAATCAGACTTATCATATACCTTTCTTTCATAACGACATGACTTGTCAGCCATAAGCTGTTAGTTAGCTAAGAACGGAAACCTCAAATCTCTTTCCAACAGGCAACAATACCTCGCCTGACTACTTTTTAGGCTGAATAGGCGAAGGGAGAGATGCCCTCGTTTTCACTTACATTATACCATGGATTTCGACTTGCTATTGATTCTTTTTAGTAGACGTAGATACGCACTAAACTTCTGTTGAACTTGGCGGAGTAAGCAAAGAAACTTCCTGTTTTTTTATTAAAGAGGTATTTGGCAATTATCTATTTAATATTTCAGGATATGTTTCCTCGTAGAATATAATTGTTGATTTAAAAAAATATAATGGATAAAACTTTTTAAAAAGAAATATTTATTTGTCAGTTCTTTAATGAACTCATATTTTCTTTTTAAGTTTAGAAATACATTAATATTAATTATTCATTGAATTTGGAAAATGCTTTCAGGTAGAAAGTTTCATATCCTTATTCTATTGCTTATAACTTTGAAGAGCCGAATTATGTTTCTTCATGATTGGCTGTGTAAATGAAATATTTTTATGCCGAATTATTTTTCATTAACATTTTCTAATTAATTTTCTTCTGAACAGCGCATGATATTTTGTTCGTTGGGGAGAGTCAATCTTTTGAAAAGGAAAACTTTTCGATTAATTTCCAGAATTTAAGTTTTGTCGGGTTTATAATTTAATTATCCGTATATATCGTTATATATAGCATATATATTATAATAAGCTGCAAAAAAATTATTCTACAGCACTTCGCTAAAAAATACTTGATTTAATAATTAACCATTTATTGTTTCGCTACATCGGAACCACCAATTTATTTTCTATGTCTCATATTATTGACATTGTGAAATATTTAAATGAATACTGTGCGTATTTATATTCAATTTTATTGATTGTGGAATATTTATTCCAAGTTTTAAAAGGTGTCTTTCTTTATCTTTATTAGTTTTAATACATATATAAAAAGAAATATAGAATATTTGCTGGTCAGACTGTGAGACAAAATCTATGCTGACAAGTCTTAGTTGACGCCACATATTACCTTACTCCTGTCCAACTTTTTGTAATAATGATGTATACCCCGCCCGCCTCTCGTCGTCAATATACTTAGATGTGTTTTTATTTATAGAATCGATTATGTCATTGATGTACCTAAGTAAAACATCTCTGTAGGAGCTACATTTCCTGTTTGCTTATTTACGAGTTACTAGACGACCTCCTGTGAGATTCTGAGCGTCCTACAACAATAGAGAGTCGTAATATTTTACTCTATAAACCTCCACTTACATCTGTCTCTCTACACACGTATATGTATTGTATAAGGCATCTACACATTATATATAGTAAGAATAGGGTGCACATAGTATATTTCTACATCTATAAGCCGACTTTCATAATCAGCTCATAAGTGAAATACAGTTTTAAAACTATACATATGAATATTTAATGCATACTGCATAGAAGTTTATAATTATATATAGGAAATTCTAATAAATATAGCTTTTTATTGATTTTTTGTTGTTTTCAAATGAAACATTAATATTTATAAGTTATTTTTTATCGCGTGATATTTTCTTTTTGTTTATTGTGCATACTATGAATTTTTTCAATAAAAATATCTATATAAACATAATCGACATTGCGTTTTTTGAAATCTCGTAACGATTGTTGATGTATGGTTTTAAACAGCATTTGAGATTCCAGATTTAAAGATCCGTTAATTTTACTGTTAAATCAATAGTGTTACAATAATTAATTATCCTGTTTACTCTGGATTTCTGAAGTGGAGACTAAACTATGTACAGTGAACCCTCGTATATATGCATGACTTCGTTCCAGTAAAAATTCCCGGATGTCCGAGGATATTCAATTTTAAACAGTAATCGCATTCATTTTAGTTAAATAAATTGTATTTTAAGATCGAAATATTTTATTTTTTCTATATAATTTTTATTTTCTATATCTTTACTATTATAGACGTCCAAAGAATTATTAAATTATTTATATTTTTCATATTGTAATAAGAGATGTGTATTTATGGTTTCCAAACCATAAGTTCATTAAAACAAGTAAAACAAAATAATGTTTATGCTTCGAGTATAGATCATAAACCGACAGAAGAGAACAATAAACAATTAGAACGCTCATATGGGATGTAAGTATACGTCAGTTTATTTAAAGATAGTGAGATGTATACTGACCGAGACAAATTACAGTCGACAAGTTATTGTTAGTCACTAATTTCCATAGTATAGTATTTTGCGGATATTTGAGAGCGGTTATAATAGAGTGTATAAAATTAAACATTTGTTCTTTAAAATGACTGCCGGATGCGGATAGCGAGGTTTCCGGATAAATGAGGGTAAATAATATATAAAGAAATCCGTTCCCAAATTAAACTTTACGGATAGCGAGGTTTACAGATATATGTACGAGGGTTCACTGTATGTGGTTGGGTCAACTCTGTTATGTTTCTTTATGAAAACATCTCACAGTTATTTCAGTGTTAATTCCTTTGTTTGAACACGTTGTATTTGTATTTTGGTATATGCTACAATTTTTGAGAGTGTCAATGTTATTTTATAAAATAATTCAGTTAAAAGCATAATTATCTATTATAAATTGCTCATAATCATCTCTTAAACATGTTGCTATATTCGTAAATGTATATTGTTATTCTTCAAATGACTTCAGCAGATCCCTCGGCTTGTGCCGAGCAACCTCACAGCTATCCTGGTTCAGGCGGCAACAGAGCAGTTGTTGCACTTGAGGTTGTTCACCAACCACCACCACTGCAGGTTCCATATTTTGGCCACTCTTTCGTCACAGCATCTCCTCCGTCGGGCAGAGCAAGTCACTGTAGCAGTTCAACAGTTGGTCAACTTCGGGAATTGCAACCATCCACCTCCACTCACTTCATCTCCTCTTCCGTCATATTTGCTACTGCCGTCGCCGACGACGACGCATTTTCGACAGAAAAGCCGGACCAGGAAGAACTGTTAGTCGGGATGCCCGGAGAGGATAACGATCCAACTGGAATGATGGCGGGGTATCCTGGAGGTCAACAGGGAGGTTGGCATCCGGCCCACTATGCCACTATGCAGCAACAAGGGGGAGGCGGCCAACAACAGTACAGCCAACAGCAGCAACAACAGGCAATGATATATCTGGATCAACACAATCATCAACAACAACAACAACAACAACAACAACAACAACAACAACAACAACAACAACAACAACAACAACAACAGCAAAATCAACAGCAGCAGCAGTATCAACAGCAGAACAGTGAGGCTGTTTCACCGCGTGTTCCAGTCGTCAGCTTTAAAGTCATCATAAATGAGATGAGTAAGTGCTAAATAATGGAGAAGTATTAATGGAAATATCATTTGGGATAATAACGAAACATTTTTAAAATACTGTTACTCATTCGAAAATAATGTATGGTATATTGAATATATATTATTTAAAATTCTGCAAATGTATAACATTTTTGTAGTATTTTAATGTTTTACATATATATATAATTTCATTAAATTCATAAGTATAGCTATTTAACTAGTACGTTTCATTCTTTTAAAATTACAAATTTTATAAACTACATAGCTTATGTAATTTGATATTTAATACACACTACAACGCATATGTATCGATAATAAATTTAGACAAAAGGAAAAGTTTCTCATTAATTTTTCAATTGAAATAATTGACGATTGATAATTAATTCATTTTTTCTTACAAAAACGATAGTTCAGAAATAAAGTTGACTGTTACTATCGCTTGCTCCTTTTCTATCTCACTTATTACAATATAATTTGTTTCTGCTTCTTAGTTCGCAGATAAATTTATTAATATTATTTGGAGCGATGTTGCAGAAATAATTCGTTGTTCTTAGTATTAAAAAGGAGTTCCACATCATTGAATGATGGAGAGCAACTCCCCTGGTACCACTATTCGGGCGTCTGCTAGATTATATCCCCTTTCAAATGAGGCTTTGCTTTTAAATAAGTAAAGAGAATATCCCCTGAATTACTTGTGCAATAGGGCAGAGTCTGCCTTTGCCATTGCTCTTTAGGAGAAGTACAGACAGAATGATAACCGGTTATGTTTTATTGTGAATTCTATCCACAAGAGATTTATTTACATATTATAGCGAATCTTATATATATATATATATTCATACTTTTGTTTGCGAATAATTTTGCACAACATTTGGAAAGCAATAATATCGAAGCTGACCATACGACGTGTATATTTTGTTGATGTTTTGAGTTCAAAATATCCGATATTGTGTAATATATATTTGTAAATTTTACAACTAAATACTTAATACTCGTATTATTTTAGAGGCAGCTGTTATACCTTTAAAAGGAATTTTATAGACATTGAATTTATGTTTAAGTTTATTTATACTCATGAAATATTTTTTCTTCCTTTTCAGAGGCAAAACAATTTGATAGTATTCGATTTGCAGCCTATCGAACAGCTAGCAAGCTGCGCTATATTCAGCAAAGAATACACTGTGAGTTCATAATACATGTTTATTATGTGAGGACATACTACTTACTGACCGTATGCTATTTATACATTAAAAAGTAGAACTATATTTTATCTTCAAAAGAGCATTAAGTGCAAAAAGTTTTGTAATAAATATTAGATATAAATCACTATAGAGTAAGATTGATCAGAGTTGTCAGTCTGTTAATATTGTTGAAAGTTTCGTGTTTTATTCATTATTTTCCCCTTAAAAATCCACACATTTTATTATAAAAATTGTGTAATTTATGCCAACAAATTAAATTTCATACAACTTTTTCCCGACACCTTACTATCAGTAGTATACAAGTTTACTTTTGTGCATGTTATAGCCATTGCAGCACACAATTTACTCAAGTTAGGCATTTTACTTAATTTAATTTATTCAAGTCAAAGTGTCTGATAACAATTTGGCTATCTCTATTAAAAACTAGTGCATTAAAAAAATATTTCACTTATGTAATGTAGTTTTTTGAGTGACAGGTCTTATTAATTATACCTATTAGTCTATGGAAATAAATATGATTGCAATATTACGTTGATTTTACGATGCACGTAGAATTCGTTATTTTTGGAATAAATAAGTATATTTCGGTTGCCAACTTTTTTGGGACAAATTTTACTATAAGTTCTAGTCTACTGGAGTAATAAAATTATAAAACACAACTGAATATCAATATTGCATGCATGGGAATAATACGTGCGATAATAACTGAGAAATATTGAATTTCGAATTCAAATTATAGTTTACAATTAAACTATTTATTACCCACCGCGTAATGATAGTAGTCGTTTTTTAAAATTTTATATTTGTCACTTTATTGTGAATTTAGTTGATAATTTAACTGATATTTCTTATTATAGAGAATACATTTTGAAGGTAATTTATGGCCACAGAATATGTTAATTTTGTTAAAGTTTAAAATTGTTTTCAATTTATCTGCAAATTATTCTAGATTAATACGTCATTCCTTTATTTGATATATATTTCTAAATATATATTTTTTAATTTTGTGGTTTTTTGGTACACTGATGCGGTTTTATTCTAGAAATAACTTTAGTTATTTTTACTTGCTTAAAGCAATGAATAAATGTTGTTTTAACGAAACATAATCGTATAGCAGCTTTCATAAACTTTACCGACATTGGTGCAATATTTACATATATTTTATCATTTCATTTCATCCATTTTTGCTCTCGACAAGAATTAGTGTAGATTATAAAAATGCATTTTGTATACTTATTCAATTTGCTTAAAAGAGGATATAAATGAAGTCAAATGACAGATTCCTGTCTGTAGAGATTGATAGAGCTTCCCAGTTTTCTGTGTTACATTAATTCTAATTCGATTTCTACTTTATACTTACTGGGCTCTTGCTATTTGAAAATAATTATGTGGTTTGAGTATATATATACAATATATAAAATTATAATTTCGTGTTGACTGTAACTAGAATAATTTTATTATTACAATTTTCTGATCTTTTTAAGATGTAAAATGCATTTTTAATTAATATTATTATGCCTCATTTGAACAACTTACAAATACTCTCTGTGGTTTTACTCGTATATGTAAAAAAATAAATCACTTTAAATCGATATAAAGTCCCCCGGAGAAGTGTACTATCTGCGTAATTGTGTGTATGGGATTAAAGTACGCTACTGTTTACTTGATGGGGGATTTTTCTGTCCCAAAATATCTTCGATGCATTGGGAAATATTGATCTGTATGTATAATGAACATAATATATGTACACTCGTATTGAAACCTCAAAATAGAATATTAATGCGTAAAGAAGTATATTACAATCTGTTCTTTTATGTATGTGTAATTACACCCTAAAATGCATTTCCTATGTCAAATAAAATAAGAAATAATAATATTCTGAAAGTCATTTTTAATTTAATTTCTTTTTAAAGTTCTCTATAAATTTTTTACTTAAAACACGAATATCATGACATTAAAAATGTGTAAAAAAGCCTTATATTCCATGACTAATTCGTTAATTTTTTTTGTGTGGAAATATAAGTTAAATTATAGATTATTTGTAATTTTGCTTTTTTATATGGAAATTGTATTTTTTAAATTTAATTTGTAGATAAACACGAAATGTTTCTACCATAAAAGGTGCACTTAATTTTGTTTATGTTACATATTTAGTACAATTGGAAGTATACAATTTACAGTATATATGATCTCATAATTTTATTTAAAAAATTGTGTGCTCTCATGTATTTGTACTTATTTTTATGTTTTAAAGCCGAAAGAACGCTTTTGAAATTAATGATGCTTTGGTACTTAATATTTTTCAAAGTGTTTATTTTACTAAAATGAAGGAATTGTTAATTTAAGCAATTTTGTAGCATCCTTAAACATTATTTTTAATAATATTCTATGATTACTATAGTCGACGTATTGTTTGATGTATTCTGACAAAATGTGTTTGTATAAAAACTATTTTTATTTATTCGCTAAAATTAGTTTTAATTATTTTTTCGAGCCTTGAACAAAAGATATTTGTTATTTTATTAAGGTCACGTTTATTTTTTTATAAAAAAATCAATAAACAAAATTTGATAATTTCTTTACCTTTCCCGTTACTTTTTGGATTTACATTTTCCTCGATATTTTAATTATCAAATATAAGTGTCATCCATTTATAATATATACTAAACAATATTGTGCAACTACGTTTCACTCTTCAATTTACTCAATTAAATGCAACTGATATTAAATATGTACATGGATATATGTCACCTTCAGCCACTAATCTGACTGGCACTCTGAATTATCCTATTTATAAACATCCTGGACTATAATTCTAAACTGATTTAGACGATCTTTAAATACACCATCTACCTTTAAAGCTAACATATAGATAATACTTGTATGTGTATATACATAATACATTATAGTCAGTTAGGAGCCTATTTCCTCCGTTGAAATCTACTTAGTGGCCTATGTAATGATTCTAGTCGATAGTATCGTGCTCCTTCTTTCTTCCTGTTTGCTAAATAGCTATCTCACATAGCTCCCTTCTCCCTTCCTTCTTCCATGGTATCTTGTGCAGAAAGATGTCTTGAAGTAACTAGAAGGACAGATAGGCATGATTGGTACCTATACTTGTTCCGTAGCTAAGCTCTAGGGGACTTAGGTGTTCCTTGGTTGACTACCGTAGATTAAGGTTAATACGGTAACCAATTTTCTACAGTAAGTATTTGGGGGCGCTTGCCTCTGCATATTCAATGTTCAACGGGTCTCTATTAAGCCAAACGTCTATAATATTGTTTCTGAGAGATGCTTGTGAATAGTGATTGAGTATTTCCATGCATCCAGTGTCAATTATACATGTATGTATGTATATAATGCTGAATCATCGGTTTGTTTTAAATATTTTCGTTAGATCAAGTCTTGTTGGATTAAAATTAGGAATTTTGCATTGTAGGTATTTATGGGTCTCTAGTATTTAAAAACTTGAAAGTTAATTCTATAGTCACATGCTATGATATTGTTGACCTCATGTTTAAGACTGAAAACGTTGTTTTTTCTTAAAAAATATAGGCATACAGTATTTAAAAATAATTCGGTTTAAAAAATATTATATACAGTCGTGGTAAAAATATTCTATTAAAGATAATCATTCTCTCATGCATTTCTGTTAATGTTTAATTTAATATCAATATCAATATCAATATAATGTATATAATATATATTATAATATAATGTACATATAATAAATAATTAATATATGGAAAACTATCATCCCAGTTATTGGTATTTATCAACAAGATAATGCATCATACATTCGGCAATTCAAACTCAAACATTTCTTCAAGAACATCAGATCACTTGTCTAGAGAGGCCTGCGTTCAGTCCAGATAGGAATCCGATAGAAAATGTTTAGGATCTGATGGAGAATAAATTACAAAGAGAATTTAAACGTCCTATCAACTATGGCGAGTTTTATACAACCCTGGATCACATTTTGACAGACTTAACGGACGTTGGGAATTATAGAAGCACTTTAATCAGTTCCATGTTTCACGTTGTCCAACCTCTCCAGGATGCACAAGGAGTCTTCACTAAATATTAACTCTAAACAATTTTTGTAGCTGTTTTATTAACTATATAAACATTTCATGTCGTGTTTTGTTATTAAATGTATAAAGGCACAAAATGTATACAATTTTGGGAATTTAATATGTTATTTTCCTATATTTGTTAGACGGGTACAATATTTTTGCCATGGCTGTGCAGATACATATATATATATTTATAAGGGCATGTCAAGGTTTGTACCCTTTAATTTATAGGATTTTAATAATTTTAATATCTAGTTGGCTAAAATTTATAGAAATATTTATTGTTAATATTCTTATATGAACACGTCTTTCTTAAGAAAAATCCTCGAAAGTATAGCATCGAATCAAAACAGGCATGCATACTCAAGGGTGGATCCAAGGGTGGTTAGGTGATGGGATTCAAATGGGCTCGATACAGGTCGAGTGTGGGAGGGGTGTATTTTTAGGAAGGGCATTTTGAGGATTTGGGGAACAATTTTGTCATTTAAGTAATGTAGGAAGTATTCCAGTGAAGTCTAGAAAGAAAGACACTCAATAGTAAAATGACGTGAGACTTTTATTTTTATTCATTTTGGTTACTAGTTAAAATTATGTAATTGCTAAATATGATTCTGTCCTTTTGATACCTACGGTCACCAGTAGTCACCAGCTTCCACGTAAAGCAATTGCAATTAATTGTCGTGGACAATAAACGTTACCATTGTTCGTCTTTTCTTTTCTGACATAAGGAAATATCTGTGTGTTTCGAATCTATGCAAAATAATAATAGTAATAATGAAATTTTCGATGGTTTTATATTTTATATTTTAATTATACTTTTTCTTTATTTCTCTGGACTTTAGTATAAAATATATTTATAAAGAATATGTTTGGGGCACAAAAGGAGAGTTGGCTTCCATTGTGTGATCAGTGTTTAGTGAGGTATATGGGGCTTTCAGGAAATATTAATATATTGATTTTTCTTATTATTCAAAATATCACTAAATTATATGAATAGTTGATGCCTATAATATGTTTTTCCAAAAAATGAATGAAATATTAAATTGCAATTAATTTTCTATAGTTTGATTACTTTTATTATTGTTTTGTAAAGTTAATTTATTGTACTTAAATATTTTAAAATACTGTTGAATAATAAAATAATTTGAAACAACACTGAATGATTTTTAGAAATCTATTTACATCTAGACATTCTTTTAGCGAAATCGTACTTTAATGTGTATACATAGGTACATTATGGTAGTTCATGCAAGTTATAAACATTCGTTGCATTTTAAAGCTTAATCAATAATGAAATTATTTTCAATGTCTGTTTACGCCATTAATTTTCAACCCCCTGTTACTATAGGTATATATATTATAACCTGGCGCTGTATATCCGACATTTTGATCTATCTGGGATAATCAGATTTGTACGTGTAAAATTTATGCTACCACATTACTCTGTATGGATTTATCAATACTTATATTTATGACTTCCTAGTCAATTGATCCATTTTTGGGATAGGTGGTACTAATCTATACTAACTACGAAATATTGTTTATTTTTTTAAGTATTTACGTCCTTACAGCAACTATGCGAATAATTTCCTTTTAATCTTCGACATCATCGTTGTACACGGCCTTTTGAACGAGAGGAAAGTTACGAGGTTTTATTATGAATTAGAATTGATTCAACTCACTTTGCAGTTATTTTTTCGAACGTGCTTAAAATGAAACAACCACTGATTTGTAATAGTCTATCCATATTGTATGCTCTTAATTGTTTCTAACTTTTATTCAGGATTTTCACTGTGCATGTGAAGGTAGATACCCTATTATGTCTGCTACAAGATGAAAGCTTATGATTCCTTATTGTACGACGCTGGGGTACATCAAATACATAATTAGGTGTGGTAATAGTTGAAGTTATAGTTTCATTTCCAAAACGAGCGCAGGATAATGTTTTATTGAAGCTTTGTAACTGTACTCGTAGCTGTAGAGCGTAAATTTTAATATTGATTTTATGATTCTTCCGTGTGTCAGTTTACACCATCGTTCCTCGGGGCATTCTCCCCTTCTATGAGAATTGGCATCCTTTTCTCATTTAATGAGTCATTAGTTGATCTCATTGTCTTTTATAGATGCTCCAGCATACCATTAACGATGGCAAGGAAGGCGCAATAAGGAACATTTTCTTTCTAAAAAATTCCCGTTCATACCTATACGAGCAAAAATGTTAACTACCTCCGCTGCCTTAATTTTCAACCAACAAGCAATACACTCAGAGTTCTCCCCCTTGATCATAGTTGGAAACTTTAATTGTTCATTTCCTGGGCTCGCTTAGATATTCAGCTTTACGGGAATTTGTCCTATCGTGATTTAGTTAATTGAAATTGGGACTTTTTTTCTTCAGTTAACTGGCATTACATTTCAGTTCTTGTGGCTTGTAAATGCAGTAGTAATGCACACTAACGTATAGGTAGTATAATTAATATATTTTGTACTTAGTTTTACATCGATTTAGAAAGAAAATTATGTTTATTTATGTTGTTAAATTTAATGCAAAAATGGTATACTAGTATTAAAATCTATAGAAACTTTTATGATTTCAAAACTTTTGATTTGTGAATTTCTGTAAAATTGTGGTTTACATTTTTGGTATCGTTTAGATACGGCTTTAGTTCACTATAAAGAATATATTAAAACGTTTTCTATTTAAAATAATAATAATAATAATATATATATATATATTATTTTACTCTTTACTTTTTAATCAGAATTTCTTATTCTCTCCAGAAGGTGTACATAATATTATAAACAACCCTTTCTTTCCATATACTCCTCTTCCACTTTTTATTTGATACATTTTGATACGGTACGTATACATACCTCTTATTGAGAAAAGATAATTCAATTTCCTACATCCCCTTGCTCTGTTCTTCCTAAACTGGATCTAATATTTTTCATGATATTCTGACTATAAAATTAAGTTGAATACATTACAAGGGGCTAAGAAGGAGGGTAGAGGTGAGGGTCGTGGAATGCGAAAATATGGAACTCTTGAGGAACTGTTCTAGAAGGCCAATTGAGGGCTTGTTGTTGTTCTCTTCTGTGCTGCATTCTCTGAGAACTTCGAGGCATAATCTTTCTGCCTCGTGACAAATTAAAGCAAAACATCTCTCTCCGTTCAGTTAGAATTGTAAGCCAGCCCAGACTAGACAACGAAACAGGCAAGCAAGCCAGGCTTCCAATAAATGCATTGACTTAAAATCTTCTCGAGAGCGTTGTCGTGATTATTTTCTGTCATCCTTTGTTTGCCCGAGCATAACGTCGTTTAGCAAGCGGTAAAGTTCTACTGATCTCCACCAGTACATATAGATGCTCACATTCATTTATCATACTAGCTTTTGCCTTCTTTAATGGAGATAGGGGGGAAAAAGAGAGCAAGGAAATAATATGTTTGTTGCTTATAACTAGGTAGTAGACCAAGGGGACACGACATCATATTATAGTACAATCATTCGTATGGATAGGCCAGTAGCCTAGAATTTCGGTTCTTTGAAGGCGAATACTGAGCGCTCTGTTATTGCTTTTGGGTTGTTGGGCATAAGTAAATAGGTAACTGTGAGCTTTCATGCTTGCTGAATATGGTTGGATGGTTTTCGCTTAGAACAATTCAATTGTGTCTCTTTCTTAGTCGAGGGCAAAAATGCCCGAATGGAAATTAAGGATATGGCGGGTGAGAGTGAATTCTTTGGTAGACTGAGTGCTGCAACCTCTTCGAGCCGAGGGTAGATATTCTGACATTTCTGTCTAGATAAAATGTAGTGAGAAAGAATGAAAACAATATGTACTCGGTCGTTAGGTTTCTGTTGCCCGTAATATTCAGATAGGTCAGGAAAGAGAGTTGGGTGAATGGAAGAATAGCAGAAATAAAAACCTAACGTAAGCTAACCCCTCCCACTCTCTCCCTTCCTCCGCCTTAAAAAATGAAACCCACAGTATAAGGCAACTCCGGATTGCTAGCACTGTCATAGTATCCCATCCAGCGCCTGTAGTAACGAGTATAGAATTAAGGTGACTCTCCCTTATCCTAGAATTTTGCCAGAAATCTCCTTCCTCTCCGATACCTTCTCTAGTTTATTATGTACCTATTCTCCATACATGCACGTGTGGAATAGCCATTAATTCTTGTTTCCTCTCGGCTTGCTTCACCACTCTCTCGGTGAGTTCCTCCACCTATATTTCTCATCAGATGCTCGTGCGTCTTTCCCAGTTATTTCTCAAACTGCTCTCTTTCCTCACACGGAGTTCGCTCGTGTGCAGCTTGAATCTACGCTTGTCAGCCAGCCAGCTAGCTAGCTATAGCCTGACTATCAAAGGCATGCATGAGCACACGGTTTGAGTTCCTTATGAAATTCTTCTGTTGCTGCTGCATCCCTCCACTTCCCTCTGTTTTGAGTCTAACAGAGTTAGGACTTGGAAGGGAAGAAGATGGGTAACACTGAACGTGACGATATGATGCGGTTGAGGTCGATAGCCTCGATATATAAGTGTTGTCTGTCTTCTCGAATGTTAAGTCGTCTATACCGACGAATTCGACAGCGACAATTAGCTGTGATCGCACACACATTCACGACACTGTCAAAGCGCACACATTGGCATACTAATTCCTTCAATGAGGCGAGTTGAACAGCAAAAAGTGGACTTTACTCAGGAGACTCACAGATACCCAAACTTTCTGAATTGTCACGATTACGAGTATAACGCTGTCCTTGATAGACTGTTGCGCACATACTGGCCTTATTATGATCGGGGCAGTTCCTATGGTCAATATAAAATAACTTGGACTTTAACTATCATTCTATTTGGGAGAGAAATCATTACCCTGCGAGTCACGGAAAATTTTCGGATCATCCAAATTTAATCAATCAATTAATTATGGCTTTCTTGGTACTTTAGTTCTTTCCGCCAATTTTTTATTTGAAAATGGAGACTGGGTTATTTGATCGTTATCATTTGGCAATTAATTCATTTTAGTTTATTTGATTTATTTGATTTTCATTCCATCCGTCTCATCTCTCATATCCCCTCCCATCACTTTTCTCCTTATTTAATTTTTTTAGATAGTGATATTATATCGATTAATAAAAACCGCAGTTTATTAGCCTACTTTATATTGAACTTTTTGTGTTTTACTTTATCCTCATATAGTGTTAAAGTTATATGTAGTATAATGATCTTTTAAGCACTGTCTACAGTTTGTTTTAACGTTGAATAATGAATTGACTTATTGAATCTAGTATTCTTATGCTACACATTCAATCATTTATTAATAGCTTAGTCAAATATTTCTTTTAAAGTGCCAGAGAATTTGGGAGCGGGTCATTTCCCCGTATTACTTGTAGAATTATATCTAATCAATGCCTTGTAGGTCTGGTACCATGTACCTTTCTGATGAAAGCACATCTAATTACTTTATTCTGTATATCTCAAATTATACATATACATACTGGATAACATTTATCCGTTGAGGATTGTGACAACGTCAGTTAGTAAGCCAATAAATCTAAAGTTTATAAGTTGTACGATTTAGGGAGGGGGGAGAGAGCAGCATTTTCTGAACCCATTGAATGGGTTTGCCCTAATTTTCGTGTACTTTTATATATGAGGAGATGGCCTATAATGCATTAACATCGTGTAGATATCTGTAATAAACATTAAATATTAAATATGGCATTGGCATGGCATTGACATCTTACTGTCTGTATATATTTCCATATACGCTTAGGTCTGTTATAGCCACAGAAACATATAGTATACACATCTGCAAGTAAAATGGGGTTAAATCGTTTGCAGCTAAATACTCTACGGTGCTTATGAATGTATAGAAATAACAAGCCTCTTAAACGACAAGACATGTTCTGCAGCTAACTGTAATATATATATATATATACTTCGTCCTGTATAATTGTTTAAATCATCACGACAAGAATTGACCGTGTATTATAGGGATCATTGGAAACATGCAGAAGTTCATTCCACACATTTATACTATTATACGTTTTAAATCAATTATAAGAGCGTCTAATGGCTTTCTCCAGATGTGTAATTTCTCCTCTTTAAAATAATTCCTATTAATTTTATGTTATCATATTTTGGTGTAATACATAGTTGATAATGCATTCACTTATCTCATATTATTGAAAACGTTAGGTTTTTTCAATTTTACTTTTAATTATTTATCCCACTTTAAAATGTAGTTAATGTATTGTTGCAATGAAAATTGACTAGCTAACTCGTACTATGTGGTGTGTGTGAACTAGATTGCTATGTATATAAATGCACTGAAAAATGAATTATAAGTTTTAATACAACAAAGTATGAAAAATTAACAAATAAATTACAATTAAAAATCGATTGGTAAAATTTAAAAATAATAATTGTATACACATTTTCTATAATAAAAAATAGAAATAGAAAACTACTAATATGAAATTAGTGTCTGTCCAATTTCAAAAATTGTTTCTATAATTTATTAAATAAAATATTTTTAAATTTCACCGATCGATAATTTTGTTTTAGTATTTTTAAATTCTCCACACTTTTTTTGTTGTATCAAAACTGATAATCTCTTCGGATATAGTTAAACGAAGATATTTAGTAATATATACCACATTCAAAACTAGTCAACAAACATATATTTGAAAAAAGTCATGGAATTTCGAAAAACATTTTTTCGTAATATTCACTAGAACGTTAATTTTATTGTATTTCGTGAATTATTACATGATATTAATCAGTACTCGGAAATCATTTCGCTGATTTCGAGAGAAATACGCAACTTTTTATATAAAAGTATGTTTTGCTCATTTTTATCAAAGTGGTTGTATTTTAGGATTTGGTCACGTGACCAGCCTTTTGGGTGCACAACTGGTCTAGCGAATATTGAATATAGCGCTAAAAGTTATAAAACTATATTTTTTAAAAGTCATCGAAGCTTATATTGCTTCATTATAAACATCACGGCAAAAATGCAGGAGGTATGGATTTAAGGTTAATTGAAAATAACTGTTAGATATTCTATATAGATTATTTTTTATTATTATTATTAAAATTCTTTTTAACTTTCGAAAACTTAAAGACTTTTATGTTTTCGATTTCTTTTATTGCTCATGCATAGGTATATACGGTCCTGATATACTGTGAAATGTTATGGACATTTACTGAAAATTACCATATTTAACGGTCTTTTTTATACTTTACAATTTTTTACAGACATTTCTGATATACAGTATATAACATAGAAAACGAGAAGATATCTTTATGTGACTGACAGTTAAAACAATATTGACAAATATCGTTACAGATTCTCTGAATGTTTGTACTTTGAAATCACAGTCAATACCTAAATATTTAGAGCTATCATGCTAGCGATACTTTTAAATTTAAGTATTAAATTCATCTACAGTGTTATTTTATCTTGGAAGTTAATACACAAAATACTGTTAACATATTATTTTCGCAATTATTATAACAGCACAGCAGGTCAAAGTTATATTTTATTGAGATTAGTTTTTCTAGCTAACTTTTCGTATAATTCGAGTGAAAAGTTTATTTTTTAATGAATAATATAAAATAAAAAAATCAATTTACTTATTTAATTTGTTATTATTATTGTTTGAATATAAATTGTTATACATATATGTACACTACACAAAAACATAATGGATATGTGTTAGATATATTTGAAATCTTAAAGTCTATAGTTGTACTTATATTTATTTTTGAATAATATATCAAATTTTAAATGACTCCTTATTTTACTTAAAGCGTGGATAAATATATGTATTAAAGATAACTTTTTACATCAATACTTTTTATTTGAACCCTTCTTTTGAAAATGCTGAATCATTATTTACAAATCAATCAATTTTGAATAAACAGAGAAACACTTTTAACTGAATGAGTAATTCTGATGAATGGACATTTAGTAGGCTGACTAAAATGATTTGTTTTATCGCGTGATTATTCTGACAGATACAATTATCTACGGTACAATTAGTAGATAAAATTAGTTGTTTGTACACAATATTTTCTACGAGTATTATATAAATACATATTTTACATTCAATAAAGTTGAACGAAAAAGAGTTAATAGTTTTTAAATTATATGTTTTGGCACTTTGTTATGATAAATTTGATACGCCTAACTGCCCCACTTATTTTATACCATCTGGGATTAATCCACCTGGGATTTAATATACCAGCTGTAGCAGTGTTATGGTTGATCCTTGCCACAATATATACACACCACTTTTAATACTAGCCTATCTTGTACAGATACTATATATATACTTTAAATGATGCATATTTAGATAGCCCATTATTTCGTACAGAATACACAGTAGGTACTCTGAGTAGCATTACTAAGCTGGCATATTCGTTGGCGTCAGCGTCTATCGCCTTATTGTCACAGATTCACTTATCTCTCTCCTTCTCTCTCTGTCTGTGGTTCTCTATGTTTCCTTCATCAATTCTTTTCCCCCTCTCTTTTCCTCATTTTTTGGCTGGCCGCAGCCAATATTCATTCACCGTAAGTATATCTCTACTTGCTGTAGCCTGCTTCTACAGTCTCCTAAGTCTACATTTCTCGCCCACAGACTACTACTTCCACTAATCTTGTGTTTATTCCTCTTCTCCTCACATCGTCCCTGTTCTCTTCTCATTCCATTCTCTTTTCATCCTGTGTTCCATTTCCCTGAAATTTGAACACAACTCGGCTTGCTAACAGCGTTTATTGATCGTCAAACACTTGGCAGATTCCTCATATTCCACATTATATTCTATTGTATATATATATACACTTTTATATTATATGCCCAGTTTAATTTTGCCTCCCCTGATATAGGTATCAATATATACATATATATGCTCATATAATATACATAGTTTTGTGTGTAACCCTTTACTTTATAACTGAGTATATATACAATATACAGTATTAGATGTACATACTATAAAATGTGGATTTTCATTGTATTTGATATAACTCCGAGAACAAGAATTATTATCCCTGAAATCAGAGCAAACCATAACGACGAGACGATAATAATTGTTTTATTTCTATCATTGGGATATTATATGTGTGTCCGTTTGTTTGTTTTGATATTTTGTCGCTCCCTTTTTCGATATATGTATATTTAGCCATTTTATGCCTTAGGGTAAAAATACTCTGAAATGAACTTTTGAGTTAGTACATATTTTTGTTTATTTAATGGCCACCATAATTCCAATTATAAATAACTATAAATGTATACTTTGTATTTGGATTGTTATGATTAATTACGTATATTTAATAAATGTTTTTATGTTAAACTATATATTTGGTACTTTTACCAGCACTTTATAATATAACATTATACATTATTGGTAAAATGGAATTTAAAAGTCTAGATCACATATATAATACTGATTTTTGATAGTATTATATATTTAGTGATATTATTTTAAATATTTAGAATATTGTTTAACATAGGTATATCATTTAAATAATAATTAATGCATGTCGTTTGTGTTTTTTTTTCATTACAATAAATTGTTACACATTTGTAATTTAGTATACTTAAGTGGTTGAATATAAATTTTTTAGGCGTATAGACATTTAATTTAAATAACTAGCAAACACAATGAAAATTTTATTTTTCAAATTATTAGCTTTATATAAAATTTAAGAAAAAAACTATTACATGTTGTAATACTACTATATTTTCAATTATAATGTTGAATTATATTACAGTGATATAGGAATTTCAAACAGTTTTATGTGTATTTAAAGATATAATATATACTAATCGATTTTTCATTTTTCTTATGATTTCTACGTGATTATTGAAATACTTATTATATAGTTAAAATATCACATTAATTGTGTGCACCATGGCGTACTCTCTACTAACTTTTCAAAATCTTTATTTCAAACTTTAGCATGGCTAATATATGCTAAATAACATTTATGGTGCTTTTAATTATTATATAATTAACTTATCTAAAAGTCTGTTTTGTGATGGGAAATAGGGGATGTTCATGCCTATAATACTATAATTTAAAGGACGATGTCATGGATACACGACTTTGATTTTGTAAAATCCATAGCAGACATTCCTGTTCATATTGATATGTAAGTGCGTTTTTATGAATGTACCCTGTCAGAAAAAGGCATTAAAGAATATTTTTAATTGGAAAGTAATGAAAAATCTTATAAAGGTATCCTTGAAATAACCCCTTGAAAAGATACTCATAAGGGATTATTAAAGGATTCCGTAAAAATGTTATCGGCTTTCCGTAAGATCACATGATATATTTTGTATTTTTACGGATGTTAGATTTTTATGCAAAAAAGATACATTACGATTTCTATGCTTATACTGAAGTTTAATACCAATTCAAAGAGAATCAATAACTTATTTGGACCCAATAGCGCTATGGTGTAATAATTAAACAACTTCTCATTTCAATTTAAATATTTTTCTAATAGTAAATGAAAACATTTTAATGTAAGCAATTGTGAAGGGTAAAATATGCGTCATAGAAAGTGTCCTTTGAAATGTATATATATATATATACATTAACAAAGAAATTAAACAATTATAAACTTATTTAAATACCACAAAACAAGTATAAATGCATGACAAATATATTGTTTATTTTTTCCACTAAAAGTTTCATTGTATTAAGATTCATTAAGCTGTGTGTAACTATAGCATTAAAAGATATGTAATGTTAAAATAATTTAATTTTATGGAAGATATTCATATTGAATTTTTTTAAACATGGAAATTTTGTTATTGTTTTGTACAGGTATTTCAGGAAATAGTATTTAATAAATTTCAATATTTACTGCCAAACTATTTGATACGAAATATTTTTCGAAATTAATGTAGATTTCTTTTCTTTTATATAACTAATTTGATCATTTTGTCTTTCATATATTGTATGCTATAATTATTTATTATGCCATGTATATTGACTTAGGTGCTTCAATTTTAAAATCCTCTCAATAAGAGCTAAAATAAAATTAAAACTTTAAAACTTTGTTGGATGCTGCTTATATATTTACCTAACTGCAATTGCCTAAAATTATAAGGAGTATGCGTTTCTTTAATTGAAGACTTCGCAAAAAGTCTTGAACATTTTTATAACATATAATGTACTATTAATTTGTATAGAACTTATATTATAATTTATGTTCGTACCATGTGTACGATAAATTGTATTCTATAAAAATAAATGTATTTTACTACCAAACATAGCTTTTCTTACAATAGAGCAAGTCTCTCAACGGCAGGGATTGTTTTTGAAAATTGGTTTTATATACAACTCTAAAAGATCAACATTCATACAATAGATATATTGTAATACACCTTTTCATAAAATTTTATATTTTTGTTGTATTATATTTTGTAATAAATTTAGTGGCAGACGGTTTTAATGTGCGATTGAAGTGGGTCATATTTGAACAAATATGGTAAAAATATACTGATTATTAAAAATCATTAGCTAGTTTTGACTGCAATGTTTTATTCTAATTAGCATATAATTTTTTTCTTATTATCACGAATATTTCATGTCTATATAAAGCACAGTGTTGCTATTTTTCGTTCGATATGTAATATATATTCTTAGTTACTCAGTCCCTGTCTTGCAATTAGCACATTTATTAGCCTGGTGGATTTGAAAAGCATGTTTTGCAGCTATTTATGATCAACAATTTCCCTTTATAACACCACCAACCAAAATACTGGCTGTTGTTAGTAATTTGGTTTTGTGTCAATTTTCAAGGCATGTTTGGTTGTATACTATTTGCATTCGTATAGTCGTTGAAAGCAGGTTTGTGATACTAGTTATGTAATATAATTGTAGCAATTCTTCATGGTGGCTTATAGGGTAATATATTTTAGCAATATAACTTCACTCATTTTTAAGACTGCGGCTAAACCAACATAACATTAATTATCTATTAAATATGACAGATTTTATCTGTAGAAATTTTTACTTGCTGATTATATATCAAAAGCGCTTTTATTGTTTACTATTATAGTATTACTAATAGCTTATGTAATAGAGTTAAACTGCTAATGCCACTATAATTATAGATCGTTTTGTGCAGTTACTGGGTTAATTAAGAACGCATTTATTTGGTCTTTTGTCACACATCAAGACACAAATTCAGTTCGATGTATTTAAACAAATTGTTTATTTAATATTTCGATAGTTTTTATATTTCTATATTTGTGCTGTTTTTTTAAGTATCGAGTCTAAACTTTTAAAATCATATAGGCAATATGAACTTTGAATTTTAAAAATTATTTAAGCTTAAAAAAATATGTATCTACAGAAATATTAAATATTATTAAAAGGGTACTTTGAATGATAAATTCCTTTGATATCTGACGCGTAAAATATTTGATATAGTGGTTTATTTTTGTAATAATTTTTAACCGACTTCTTTACATTTAATTAATGAATTATTTATGGAATTGTGAATATTGTGAAACAAAAATTCTACCTTTCTGTTTCACTTATTACTATACGTCTCTACTGCTTTAAAGCTCTTGTTTCTAAATGTGGTAATTATTTGTTGAAATTGAATGATGAGGTCAACTTTTCAGCATCTGCTGTCGCACTGTTAATACTAAATATAACCTACAATAATAAGGCATTATTTTCTGTAGATCATTTACAGTATTTTTTATTCGGTCATATAGTGTTTTCATGTATTGAGTGTCAAATAATTAAAGCCGTTTTTGAAGAAAATAAAAACAAGACGATTATTTAGATCCATTTACGTGTATTTGAACATCTCATATGTGTTTGTATTCAAATGTGTACACACCTATGTTCATAACGCAGTTTGCAATTATTTACAGATAATTCCCATTTTTATCACCAATCATTTTTAATCGCTTCTTAACTTCTTAAATTTCATTTCCATAATTTCGGCATTGAATATTGGTCGGATATTCCCATTATTAAAAAACTTAAATTTTTTTTGAAATTTAAAACAGACTTTTTGAGTAATTTTTAAAAGAATATAATAAAGAAATGAAAGTTTCTAAGCAGTGAGTTTGTAAAACATTGTGAAGGTCTTCTTAGCTTTCAAAATCTTGTTTACCATGTTTTTGATTTCTTAGACTAACCTAGGAACCACATATTGATCCCATAAAATAGTTTTTGACGAATGGAGTGCCTGCGGGTGCTTTAAAAGACGGGTGCCTTAATTATCTTTTGCGTCCAATGAAAGCCAACGTTTCTAGGGAGGCTGGATTCTTGTTATTATCCTGGATGAGACACATTCTCACTTCAAAATATGCACCCTTTTCATTCAGAAATTCCCTTTGTTGAGTTGATACTCTCATCATAAAAGTTGAAATGTTGGGCACCAATGCGGGAAAATCAACAGAAAGAAGAACATTAAATTTATTTATTAAAAATGTATTAATTATGAACAACCCTATATAGTATGTATAACTAGTGAAAATATTCGTCTTATTGTGGTCAACATATTAACTTTGAATATGGTATTAGAAATATATATTTCTAACTATATACGTCAAATACTATAAAAGTGTTTTTTAAATATTTTTCATTGTGCTCTAAATAATAAATACATTTCTGATTTGTCATTTCTATATTGTTTTAATTTGATAACGGTTTCATCGAAATATTTTATTCTTCCATGCTCCGACAATTGATTGATTAAAATTTCCTCAACATCATTCACGCGTTCTTTTTAATTAAAAAATTTAGAAATATATATTGACTAACTCTCTGATTCATGAACGCTGAGATAACGGGTGTATATACCATTTTGGCAGAAGCTTTGCTGATCATTTGTCGTAATCCTGATTTTCTTTTTTCACATTTTCTATGTTCCATGAGATTTCTTGCTAATTTTAATTTCATTTTACGCGTACAAGTCGTAGCGGAAATATATCAATATTTGCGGCTTTAATTCGAGCTTAATGTACCTGTACGTACAATTATATTTGCAAGTTTTGTATATTATATTATAGTTTAACGATTTTTTGACCTATACTGTCTGAACCGTTAACGGAATCCTTCCTGCCTCCAATCCAACTCGTCTAACTCGCCCGATGCGCTCTTATATGTTCTTATTTTGGGCACATTCCTGTGCTTATCGAACCGAAAGATAATGTGAAAAGTTAAAATAGTCAACTTCTAACCCGGTATATCTCGTATAAACACACATACATACATACCTATAATGCTATAGTGATGTATAATATTATATAACGACATGCATAAATTTTGTCTTGGCGATGGCTACCGAGTTGGCTTTTAATTTAAAGTGTTCTTCAGAGCAGACAGGTATGTCGTCCAATTTTTTAGAAGTATATTTACTCTCCTTCCTTCCAAGTTTCAAGTACCGGAGGAGAAACGAAAGTTTAGTCAACTCTGCGCTTGCTTTGTTTAAATTTAAAAGAAATCCATAGATTTTTGTCTTTTATAGTCTTGTCTAACTTTGCCTATATACACACAGACACACACAGAAGGCCTACCGACTGTGGATAACCATTCTTTTGAATACACATACAATACATATGTGGTGAAGACACATCTTAGCTTCGTCATGTCATACAAAATCATGCATTATAACCCCCGATTCGCACGATCAGCCGCGCACAGTTAACAACTAACTAACTTCCTTGCCTTAAACTTAATATCTACAGATTGGAAAATATCTTTTCTTGTCTTTCATTGTCTCTATGTATATGCATACGAATATTTGATTACTTTTTTAATTGTAAGAAGTTCGACATTTGCGACTGTTATTTTAGTTCTGTCAAGATTGAGTATATTATAGTAGATTATTGTGGTGCAGATGTGTATTGAATATTGAATACAATTTTAATCTTACTTATTTATGAAATATTATTATTTAGCAAGAAGTTTTAACTTTGTCTTTTTAAATATATGAAGGAAATTCAGTAGAATTTATAAAAATTTCATAAATAATTATGTATCACTACTTATAATGTTTTCTGTTTGTTCATAACATGTAATTTCTGATAAATATGTTTATTAACATTACAAAATATTAGTATCGAGCTCCTAATTATTTTAAATTGTGCATAAAATAAAGTAGAAAATAAATACGTAGATTTTATGATACATTATACATCAACTATTGTTTAACATTACGGTTTCATTGATTTAAAAAAATCAAACATATTAATACATATTAATAGGTGTGATAAGATTAAAAAATGCTTTTATTTGTTAGTAGAAATAAGAACAAATTAAATGAAATATAATTGCTATTGTTAATTTATAAGTCATATTGGCCATTTGTATTTTATTTTGAAACTAATCTACCTCTCTTAATGTTTTTATCTCTAAAATAACCGATAAATTTCCATTATTATAGGCTGCTTAGCTGAATGATTCTATAGCTCTTTTTATTTATTTTTTGAAAGACTATAAAATCGATGGAAGAAAAATTTTCCTGACTATCTCATAAATATAAATAAAATGTAACGTTTTATAGTTTTATATTTCCTTTCCGACGGGTATAAATTTGTAAAAAGCAAGACAGAAATTCCAGTACTAATAGTATTATTTTTGTTTGGCATAGTTTTCTTGATATGCGTTAGAATTTAATTTTTATTTCTTTTTCTTTTTACGATTATACCTTAACGCTACAAATTATTTCATATAGGAAAATTTCCCTGGACATAAAATCAAACTAACCAGAGTAATATTTACCTCGATTTTTATACGCGCTCTACATTAGTATACAAAGAAGAAAAGGCCGATAAAATTAAGGATTGAAAAGCAATTTTAACGATAGGCCGCTAATCGATACTGGGTATTACATACGAGTCCAGGACTGCTTGCTACTAATGTTTTGGTCAGCAGTGATGGATCCGTCTTGAGTGTTATAATGGGGGTGAGGTTTTAGAAAGCCCAGGAGATTTACGGAGGCTTTATCGTCACTATTCCCATTTTAAAAGTGAAATGAGTAGCGGGATTGGGGTGAATGAGATGGGATATTTTATGAAAGAAGGAGATTGAAGATTAGAATCCAGCGAAAACTTTACAATATCAAATACTCTCTCTCCAAATTTGAAGTGAACTGGTCATAATTTTCCATACATGTACATAATTCGTATATCATATATGATCCGCACTGTCGAGGTTAGCCTATACACCAGAAGTATTGAAACTGTTCTAAGATAGATGCGAGATGGTCTCCTCTTTCTCTGCTATAGTAAGTTATGCAGAAAAGCTTTCGCCTTGTTTTTCGGTGTTGAGAAGGCCAGGCTCAGGCAAGGCAAGACTGTGTAGGTGCGGTAGTCCAGCAGTGTCGATGCTGAATCCAAGAGAAACTGGCCAGGAAAGGCAGGATGAAAAGTCCACTGGGAGGAATTAACTGGTTTTAGTTTGTCTTACATATCCCCTCCCCCCTTTTCTTCTCTCTCGCCTCTGATCTTGACACATTGAGTAAAATGATTGCTCATGCGTTGCTTTGGCCAGCCAAATTTTTTCCTTCCCGTAAAATATAAAATTTTCTTTTCTACGATAAGTAATATATTATGTGGATATGCTTTTCTGTGTCGAATTTGCACAGCGGAACTGTATATAGTGTTGAGGATATTGAGGCGTGTTAAAGTCTGTGGTTGATCGAAAGGAACTTTGTGTGGCAAATATGAAAGGCGAGCATGTCGGGGTATAGGATGGTCGACCCGGATAGCGACTAGGAAAATATATTTCACGTCTTAATTTCTATCCTGCCAGAGGCTTATATAAAACAAATTATATATTTTTCAATCAATAGTTTTGAAAGCGCGCTGGGGCTTATTACATTGTGTTTGTCTTTGGCCGCTGTCTGTCTCTATCTATTTATATATATATAAAGGTATGGATCTTAGGAAAAATGAAAAAAGGGGAGATTATAAGGGTGTTGGAGAGACGAGGAAGGGTGATTTATTATATATATATATATGTATCTCAAATCAAATTTGAGTAGTTATAATAATGCCTAATGTTTTATTTTTATTCGCTTCTCGTCTGGGGGTGCTTTTTGCTGTCAGATGCGAAGTTCTTAAGTTCTGCCAAAGAGGATATTATATTTCAAACTCATGGCGGTTCATGAATCACTTTTATTGATTTTCAACTCTGATATATATTTGATGAATTGGTAAAATATAGGCATAGTTATTAGACAGACGCGCATTCAGATCTGTAAGATAGTATAATAAATATCTCAGAGGCAACTATAAATTTCGTATCGAAATCGCAAATATATAGATTTGAGATAATTTAAATGAATTACCTGTTGGCTTTCCATAGTTTATTTGAATACATTACAATTATAATTTTTATTATAATATTGTTTTGTTTTGGAATACGTGACAGTTTTAGATAGATCATAAGAATGGTTAAAAACTATAATGCAATAAAATTTTGAGAAACTTTTGAATTGTGTTAAAAATATCAATAAATCCTTGAGGAAAGAGCATAAAACATCTAACTCTTATTAAGGATACATCAATAGAGCTGTACAACTGTAAATACTATATCACATTTGAAATGACTTGAAAATTTGTCTATCATTTTGTCTGATTACGTTTTTATGTGTAATAAGTTTTTTCTCATGTTTAATATTTTTTAATTAATTGTTTCTTTTAGTTTATCAGTCATTATTTAATTTCCAAATATGTTGCATTTTAATTCATGTATTTTAACTTGAAGTCATATTATATTTGTAAGTTGTATATAAAAGTTGTATTTTAGAAAAGTCTTGATTATTAATTCGAGTTATTACATTACAAAAACTAATTATTTTAAAACTAAATATGTAAGACCATGGATTAGACCCCTTCTGAACGAATTTTTGTGACATACAACTTCTTACTAAATAAAACCGTCATATTAAGTCGCTTTCAAATAATATAATTAATTTGAAAGTTTTTATTTTAACTGGTAATTCAGCGCAATGTTGTTTTATTAAAACCTTTCTTAATAAGTGTTTAATGTTATAACTTTATGGTACTAATTCAATTATGACTTAATTATTACTTATGACCCTCTTCTCCAGTCACCCTGCTCGACATTTGGAACGTGATCGAAGCCTTCCGCCAGTCCGGTCTCCACACAGTGGACGCCGGAGCCCAGTTGGAGCGGTGTCGGGTAGAGGAGACAGTCGGCCTCATGTACGGCCAGTTGAACATGCGTCTGCCCGCCTCTCGACAGATCAACGCCGTAGAGGCGACGGCGCTCATGCTCGCCTGGCTGCTTCACTCCTACGACACGACTGGACGAGGACAGATACGGGTTCTCGCGCTTAAGGTGGCATTGTCAACGCTCGCTGCTGGGAAACCGCTCGATAAGTTTCGATGTAAGAGTTTTCGAAGTCTTACGAATACAACTTCTTCATTGATTGTTGTATGGAATTTTGTATAGACTCCTGATTCACGTATTTTTATTTACTGGAAGTTTGAGCAAATTGACATTTTTAAGGGAAGTTGCGTTATTAGTAATATAATAATTATATTTAGACAACAAATTAAGTGAATGGTTGTAAATTTGTTTAAAAATGCAGTGTCTGTTTTTAAACGAGATTGTATGGAATAAGCGATTGCAACTTCTTACTATAACGTTTAGGCGTATTATATTTTATTATTCTGTAATTTAATTAAGTGAGGTATATTTCTCTACCAATGGCTTAGATCTTATCGATACTTATAATTGATGCTAATTGACATGTTAAATGATATATACATATACTATAGTATGTACTGTGGAATCTTTATAATTAGCCAAATATTATAGCGTGATACAGTACTTCTTATATAGTAAATCTTTCTACATTTTTCTTGGTGATTGTTATTTGTATGTAAAGCAGTTACAGACTGAATAATATAATAGAAAATAGACAATCTACCGTGCTATCATTTTGACTGCCATGGAGAAAGAGAGAGAGAGAGAGAGATTATTTTAAATAAAATACTTATGTTTTTATATTTCATTTTCAAAATCTATCCGAGATACAGCTTACAACATTAAACTGTACTATTGTTATGTTTTGTTGCCACTATTATAGATCAATTTTGTAACTTAGAATCATTTTCATTTTTATATTAATTGTAGCAATGTGTTATATAAACTTGAAGACTAACATTAGCTTTACACTACCGTTATTTTTATTTGAAATTTAAACTATTGTGGAATAAGTACAATATATATGTTTTATATAACTTTTTTTTATTAAATATCTTAAATAATCATAATTGATTATAATACCTAATGCATATTGTGATATAGAAGTACTGCAATAACTACTAAACTTCAAATTCACAAAGTAAAAATATTGTAATATACGGTAGATTACATTCACGCGTTGGAAGAATATATTTATATATTTTAATTATTGTATAATATATATTATATTTATATTAATTATAGTCGCCATAGGCTTAAACTGATTTATCGACATTTTTTTCAATGCTGCTGGGAAGATCAGCTTATTAATACCAGGAGTATGTACTGGGGTTTGAACTTGCTTTCGGATTTACCTTTGGGTTTTAAGGCAATAGTCCAACCCACTTAACATTTTAACTGTAAGATTATATTCTTATACTGAAAAGTATGTCTATATATACACCCATAATTAACATGTACTGTCAAACACTACTATAGGAGAAGCAAAGGATGAAATAAAAACTGTACTAAATAGAACTTACAACGCAGCCGCCGAAATATCGGCAAAAAAGCAAAGAAGCAATATAAAGGCACATTCGGTATTGGAATGGAAATCGCTGGAGGCAACCCGCAATGAAGCACGAGGGAAGTTTGCGCATAATATTTGGAAAAAAGGAATATCCTCGCTACCTCCGAGACAATGTCTACCAGAAAATACAATGGGCGAAAAACAAACTGTGAACAATAAATACAATGATCACACGATCTGGTCAAGCTGGCAAATTGAGGGAGACGAGGTCCACATTGAAGGTCGGAGCCGAGTTTGGGGACCTGAAAGTTGCAATAAACTTCTGAATACTTTACAATGTACATATATATATATATGAATTTATGTATTCTCTTATGTTATTAATTATGTTCTATAATGTACAAAACTATGTTTTACACATTGAATAATAAATTCAATACAATGTAGCGGATGATCTTACAGCCAACATTTCAAGGAGAGTGGTAGCCAAGTGGGTTGGACTTCTGCCTTCAAACCAGCAAGGTATAGTAAAGGTAGCAAGTTCAAACCCCCGGTACATACGCCTAAATTTAATAAACTTGTCTGCGCAGCAGCTTTGAGCTGGAGTATTGATTGATTAGTTGAATCTTATGTCGAATCAATAATTAGATTATGAAAAATCTGTTTTCTAATTAAAAGCAAAGCATTAAAGCAATGCTCTATATGTTACATACTAACGGGGTAAGCCGCCTTTAATTTTCTATTTATTGTTTAAAATAAAAAAATCGTTATTAAAAATCTTATTCAATAATGTTATAATAATCATATTTAATAATTTTGATGACTTGAAATAATTCATAAATTTTTCGCGCTCATATACTTTTAGTAATTCTTCCAACAGTTTAAGAGGTACCTAGCTAAGAGTTTTAATCCTTTTAATTAATTTCAAACGTTATGAAATTTTATTACTAAATTTAATTTCTAGTCAGATTATAATTACTTTATATTAAAAGGTACACTTTATGGAATTTGGAGGCTAATTGTTTATGAGCCTTCGAATATTACAGATAATTATTCCTTCGGTATAAGCTGCCTATTGGGAATTACCTACTTAATTGAAATTCTCAGCGCTCATTGTCCTTAAGGAATACACAACGAAGCTTCCAGTAAAATGATTATTTCTCGCAAAGTTCATGATAGGTTTGACTAGATTTTACAGTGTTCTAGTGTCTGTGGAAAGTCTGAACATTTTTTAGCTTGGAAATTTTTTTTAGAAAATGATGATTTATTTGTATTTTTTCGTTTCGATATAGAGTCGACTTTCATCTAAATTCACTAAACATCCAGTTTAATTTCGACTTTAATTAGTAAAAAATTGTGTTTACGTATTTTTTGTTTACTATTAGAGTTTCGATTATATGAATATTTTTTAAATATATTTTATAGCTAGTTTTTAATGTTTATTGTCATTTTCACAGATCATTCACACTAAAAAAATCTTTGTAGTCACAATATAAAACATATATAAACATCATTGCTCAATATATTATATTAATTAAGTCACTAAAAAATGTCTAAAATTTGAATTTTCTCTATTTTCATAAAAAAAAAACTTTTACGAAAGAAAGTTTTATGCACTATGTGACGTATAATATGTGTAATTAAGAAGAAATATGAAACGGAATTAAAAATTACGCTTTGTGACTTTCCATTCTATAAATTCTAATCATAGAAGTAAATACTATTTTATTTATTTTTCCATTAAGTTGATTATGTGTATTACCATCGCTTTGCATGTAATAAGAAATACAATTAATTTCTTCAAATTTAATAAAATAAATATGTATTTTTTAATAATCTTGTTTAATATTTGGACTTAAGTAATTATCTACTCATAAAAAATGATTATATTATAGATTCGTGCAGTGGTAATAATATTATTTCTTAGTAATATTTTAAACCATCGCATGATTCTTTGTCAGATCACATAATCTATTGATCATTTTGCTATATATAATTTTCCAATCTGATCAAATTGAACCAGGTATTTGACCAATTATCGATTACAACCTATATATATAACGTAACTTGAAATTATTTAACTAATTTATTCTACGGTTGTCAGATTACTCAAAAGATTTAACTATGCGCATTATAACTATATTACTATTACTATTTTTTCATTTGAAATAAATCCATTAGCATACAAATATCTTGCTGCTTATATTTAATATTTCAATGTCAACATTCTTATGTCTGACATTATTTATTGACATATTTTATGATATTTAATTTTTGTGTTCCTTATTACTATTTGCGATACACTTAGAACAATAAACAAATTGAATAATTGAAAAAAATTTACTTTTCTTAAAAAAAATATTGAACATTCATAGATAGTTTGTTTTAGACCACTTCAATGCCCTGACATTTATTTCAATATGTATGATATTATAATTGATTTGTTGGAATACATTTGATTTAAACAATATTGAAATATGAACATTATTGTGAGCAATAATAATATTAATTAATGTTTGATACGCTTTTTTAAATCAAATTAAACATGAAAAATTTATAATGTATCATGTGATGCAATATATTTTTATTAGTAATATATGATAAAACACAATAATTTTTAACCACATAGTATAATGTATAATTATTTTAAATACAACTGTTGTATTTACTTATAATTTAGATAGTTAAGGAAAAATAAGAGTACATTTTAAAAATAATGTCACATATGTCGTAAACTAAAATTAAATATATTTGTTATGTGATTTTACTATTACTATTCCTGATAAAATAATACGTAAATATTTTAATAGGGTAGAGTTCAGAATTTACCCGCAATCACAATATTTGCTATACATATACATATATATGTAGAGCTCTTTTGTTATATACCTTAAAGATACTTAGTTTATTACTTCTATGGTATCGTTGTCTATTTTAGTCAAAACGATAGTGCGGATTTTTTAAATTAGAATGAAGAAAAGATTTCAGAGGGCAATTTTTTTAAATTATTGCATCTTGAATCGAGAAAAGAGAAATCAACTGTTTCTGCGGAAAAACGCAGCAGAACGTTTCTGTTGATCCTGTCGGAATCGGAAATGATAAGCTATCCATTCCGCTGTGTATGGTTGATCATTATGACAATGAATGATTATATTGTAAGGGAATACTGTTTCGGTATATATCTGACATTTAACTTGATACGCTTGTAAGAATGATTAAAAAGGCTTCATGTTGTTAATCTAAATATATTGTTTTTATTTTCAAACTTATACCTACTGGAAGAATATTGTTTTTTATTTTTATATATAGGACTGTTTTTGAAAAACGTAAATTTTACATTTTGGATGATGAATTTTCTTATGAGAGAGTTGTTTTGATCCTCAATATTGTTAAAATGGCAGTCACACTTTTCTGTAAATATTATGGAGAAACAAAACAATATGCATATAATATTATGTTTGAATTTTGGATGTTGTTTAGCTGTTAAGTTGTTAAGTTGTTTTGAAAACCCAAGGAACTCAAAGGTGAAGAATATGTGTGAATAATTCATTTTGCTGTCATGATCGACTTCCCATCACTTCTGTTCTTTTCTCTTTCCTGACTTGACTGTAAACTTCGTATTTTTTAGTTCTATATCCCCCTCTCCTCACCATTAACCTTACCCCTCTTGGGCTAGCTGACCGCAATGCAAACCATATATCTTATCTAGATTGTTCCTTCTCAGAGTATAATAAATTGCTCGTGATCGCAAATTCAGTCAACACACAATACTTAGATCATATTATACTGTCTTGATGCCTCTCTAATAACCTTATGTCAAGGGATTGGCACAAAAATAAATAATATAGTTCAAGAAGGATGAAGCAGTTTCTTCATTTACGATGACTTCGTATATACTTGTACCGACCAGTAGACATTAAGTATAATATATTTAATTTTGTCCTTCACCATCACGACGCGACCGACTAAGTAAAAGTGCTCACTCACTCTTGTTCCTTTTCTCTTGGCTCAGTTGAGATCCTCGCCGTGCTGATCCGTTCTCAGTCTATCACTTCCTATCTCTTCATGTTGATGCTCACAATCTTTCGATGTAACTCGTCTTCCTTGGATTTAGTGAAGCATATAGTATAGTCTGCGCCGCTTCTAGACCCTTCTCAACACCCCACCCCCTCCTTCCTCTCTCCTTTCATGTACATTGACCTTTCTCTGAATAGTTTGACAGTTTGCGGTGTACAGCAGTATGTCCAACTTATTTTCCTCGAATAATACACTTCAGTATGATCCACACCCATGGACTAAAGTGGAGGCTTGACAGTGTCAATAAGGATGTTTTGCGGAACTATAAGAGCCGCAATCGATTGTATAGTTACCACGCTTATGTAGCTAGCTATAAAACTCTCGAATAAGTATGTATAGTAGATGTGATCCTGAGTCTATATGCTTATACGAAAGTTTTTGTCTGAAAATATATTATAGAGAAAGTTAGTATCAGAGAAACCGATAAAAAGCATGACTAGATTTCCTCCCGATTAAGATTAAAATGAATCTGATACGGAGATATTTTTGTAGGAAGACATCAACTAGACGATATTTCATGTCCACAAACTTTTATTTAATATCCGCAAGCAGTATATCGTTTCATTTCTTATTACCATAAGTTTTTTTCATTCCCTTTGTCGACAAAAATTTACATTTTAAAACTTATTTTAGTTGAGTTTTTTAAATGATTGGTAATTTATTTGTCTGGATACTTTTTTGCAGTTTTTAAAAATTGAGTGTCTTTTTTATTAAAAAATGTTAAATAATTATTAAATTATTTTAACGACTTTAAAAAAAATATTTAACGTATATTGTTTAAAGATATTAAACTATAATAATATTTTATTATTTTTTAAAACGTATATGTATATCATCAATATTTAAAAAATAATATTGATAATGTTTATATAGTGTTTGTATATAATAAATATATTTATTTACCAAATAGGCCATTATTTAAGCTTATATATTTATTTATTCTTTACGGCTCTTTGCATTAATGTTGATTTCTTTTTCAATAGTGTTGTTGTATATGGAAACCTAGATACTACAGGACGCGACACTAGTTTTGAAATGCACAACATATGGAGGATTTGTTTTTGATGTTTATTATCACACTATAAGTAGTTAAATTTTGAAAAAAATATTTTATATAAATTCTCTCAATTGGTTCCAAGAGCACAGAATATGTCCAGGGAAGGTGCATTTTTTCTCTAGAGTGTACATGCAATATAGTGCTTATATGTGAATATATGCCTATACTATACTTATAGCTAGGTACAAATACTACTACTTGGTATAATTATGACCAAATATTTATCTAAATATAATATTAGAAAATTGGATTTATTGAAAAAATTATTGTTAATAATAGAACTATAAATTGATCTTATATAGAACAGGCACTATTCATGTTTATATTATATATATTTACTTCTTAATTATATTATTATATACTATAATATGTAATACTACTTAAGTTTTACAATGAATTATAAATTGAAATATGTCCAACTGAAAAGTAATATTTTAATAATTTTTTATATTGTGCAAATTATAATTAACATTAGTTAATATACAACATTCTGTTCACTTTTTAGTTAATTTTCATTAGTTACACATAAACAATATAAAGGAACAATGTGCTTCAAAATTATAGTAACACATTATAATATTTTTTATTGTGAGATCCATATATATATATATGTATGTATGTCAATATATTCATTGTTATCTATAAATAGATATAAATAGACATAAAAAACTTTCTTCCATATGTTGTCATCAAAATAAATACGAAATTTAAAGTGGCGCCTCCTGTAGAAGTCTATGATTGAAGCGTATGTTTTATGCTACGATTCAATATATTGTTTATTTTAATGTACCAATATACTTCTGTATACATACCGGTTTTAGCAACAAATGAGAAAAAGTATCGTGTATATTTTTGTTGCTCATTTATTTTTGAAATTTCTTGTTTTTATATGTATGCCATGTTATATATCTTATGTAATACGGCTTCTTTTTTTCTGCGATTTGTTCGTAGATTGGGGCTAATTTTTTTAACAGGCAGTTAACTGACCTTTTAAAGTAACTTGAAAAATAAATTTATTCAATAGTTTTTTTACTTTATTAAAAATATGTGTCTACATATAAGTGCTTTGATATCAACTTGTTTTGTGAATATCTAAAAGTTGTTAATGACTAGAAATAATAGTTGTTTATAGAAACTGGGAAAATAAGCGACCATTTTGATTGTGTTTTTTTGCATTTAGACATTTTATTGAGGCTCCTATAATACCTACTTATAGTAGTTTACTGAATTTAAATGGACAGTTTGGACATCAATAAGATATTTAATTGATTATTTCACGAATATAGAAATTATCTCTAGCGCCTTAATAAAGATTGATTTTGAATATAAAGATACTGCACAGGCGTCTATATATTTATTTGAAGATCAAAATAGTTTTCGCCTATCGCGTTCATAAAATTAAAACAAGTTATTTAAAAGTACACAATGACATCTAAAATTATCTATTTAGTTAGATTTTTATGCTAATTTAGTTTTTAAATTACAAATTCCATCTTAGAATACTATTTAGGCACCACTGTAGGAGGGGCGGGAGGGGGGTTGCTATTTGGAAGGGTGTTATTTTGATATACTGTCATGTAAAAATTACGCTTCATCCTATTTTAACTATTTATTTATTTTATGGGGCTATATATATATATATTAATATATAATATTATTATAAATATATTTATCGAAATTCACTGTTACTGAGTTAAGTTATAGAGTTTTTAAAATATTTTCTGTTATAAAATTCCTTATACTGACGTTTATATTTAAACCAATTCTAATAGTGTAGCGTTTATTTTTCATGATACAATTTGTAAACTTCGAATTTGGCTAACATAAAGATCGTTTCTTGAATTATATCACAATTATTTGTCCGGAATGTAATTGAAATAGTATTTACTAAAACTGAAATATGTATGTCATTTATGATGCTGGTAGCTATAAATGACATTAATAATTGTTATAGTATAGCTGCTATCATTTTAGTATCTATTTATTACATCCATACAAAGTAAGCATTTTGGGAATATTTTAATTATTATTGCTATATACCAGCTTAGTTCTAAGCAGTATATGCATTATATTAGTATGCACTGTCTCTTTAGATGTGTTTTATACTATTTGTGTATGTATAATAGTCATTGAAAATTGTTAACATTAATTAATTTGGTTACTAAGTTATGTAAATTTGTTTTTATTATTAAATATAGATTATGATTTATATCTTTGCATCCGTATTATTATTATTGCATCCGTCGTATTAAGTTTGTATTTAATTTGTTAGAGTTATTTATTAATGCAGCAGTATGACGTGTATATTTATGTTGTCTGTCCCACTTTTGTCTTTATCATCTGACATTTTTTACTGAATTTTAAATTGATTAAGAACAGTTTTTGTTTTAGTTTGTTTGTATATAGCTCAACAAGTGTAAGATGAAAAATTGTGCTTTTAAACATGTACCATTTTTTATTCATATTTTAATATAAAGTACTTACACATATCGAGGGACGTATACATACTTATACTATATATAAACTAAGTATAATATATTTTACTGCAGATAGTTTTAACGTTTTTACTAGTCGCTGTAATACGTCTTCTATTAACAGTTTTTACGTTATATATATTATATACAGCACAATTTTAACTTTCAGTGCCAAATATTTTCACAGTTTAATAACTTACACTTTCCCTAATATGTTTATTGATTTGTAACAATGTTTAAAGGAATAAATATAAATAATTCTCACAGAAATTGTTACCGGCCATTAGAAACTAATTGAATATAGGAACAATCGATTTAAACCCTTTAAGTCTTTTATAGGGCACAAACTTGTATTGAGTGCTTCATCATTTATACTGTACAATTAAATATTTACTGTTATATCAACACTATCCCGACTAGAAATAAACCGGACAGAGAATATATTCTATTATTATTTATTATTTTAATGGTGATCTTTTAGGCACTAATTTATATGGTTAGTTAGTTGTAATTTGTTACACTACATATTATGATCTGAGACAAACTATATAACCTCCGATAAATATTATTTTACTGTTTATAAACTGTAAACGCCTGGAGATATCGAATGCGTTAACTATATATGTAGATAATATGAGAGAGCTAGAGAGAGAGAGAGAGAGAGAGAGATGGTGGGGGATTTTCTGAGCATTCGACATAATCAAATTGGTAG